>JANRGW010035596.1:17937-56567 GCA_024733675.1 Psilopsiagon aymara
TCGTGGCCCTCCTCTGGACTTGTTCCAACAGTTCCATGTCCTTTTTATGTTGAGGACACCAGAACTGCACACAGTACCCCAAGTGAGGTCTCACGAGAGCAGAGTAGAGGAGTAGGATCACCTCCCTCAACCTGCTGGTCAGGCTCCTTTTGATGCAGCCCAGGATACTGTTGGCTTTCTGGGCTGCAAGAGCACACTGCAGCCAGCTCATGTTCATTTTTCCATCGACCAACGCCCCCAAGTCCTTCTCCACAGGGCTGATCTGGATCTCTTCACTGCCGTACGTGACTTCTTTATTGGCATTCTTTAATTTTGCTAATATATGTGGAGTCCAAGCAGGACAACTTTGGAGACCATCCTCATGCAGTGAAATATTGATTTTTCTGCTGCAGTAACTGGAGCAGTGATTTCTCTTTTCCAAACATGTCTCTGAAGAGCTAGCCTTTCATGCTGCCTCAGAACTGGGTGATTTGCCTGGCTTGTTACTCAGCTCAGACAAATGATGTGATATTAATGACCAAGAAGGCAGTTTTCCTTTTTGGAAGAGAATTAATGTTTTCCAGCTGAAAGCAAAGTATTACCTTAATAGATTCTCATGGGTAAGTAGTCTTCTCTATTGAAAGCCTGCAGTGACTCAGAAAGAATCTATTTGTGTGAATATGACATGTTTAGGGTGGAGATAGGTGGCTTCTTTGGGCTTAAGCTACAAGATTACCATTAGTATGTGAATTGATAGCAGCATTCAAAGGCACAGACAAAGGTTAGGCATTTCTTTCAGGCCTGTGGAAAAACTTCATAGCAGTGCTTAGAATGCAGCCTTTATGAAACTGGTATGGCATGCAGCAGTCCAGGGCTTGCCTGATACTTGTATTGGACTTCACCTGCAGCGTGTGTTTTCTTCTTGGGGTCCGTGATCTCTGAGGTTATTGTCGGGGAAAGGGAGGGGACAGGGTCTGTGTTTTGGAAGTCTGCACTTGTCACCTTATAATTTAAATTCATTCCACAATTCATTGCAAAAGTTTCAGTTGTAATCTTGGAAAGCATGTACAGCATTTTAATCAGTTGTGGTTGGGATCATATTTCTGTCCCAACGGTACTTATTGTGGGGGAAGCACTGAACTTAGCGGTGTTTTTTAGGTTAGGACGCAGTCTTGAAAGTTTGTCTTAAATGTGGATACTGGCATGTAAATGAAAGCGAATTATCAAGCCATGCCTTCTGGTGTGCTGGCACTGTTAGTAGATCAGATTTTGCTTCTGTTCAGGACTGACAATCAGGAGAACTGCAGCTGTGCCATGTTCTTTGAGCCTACGATTTTTGCAGTTAAGTTGTGTTGCCTTGCACATCAGAGATGCTACCAGATCAGCCAGGTACTCCAGTCTCCTAGGAAATAATGAATGGTCTTGAAACCACTAATAGGTGTGCAGGACATGGTATAACTGCAGATTTCACATAGGCTTCAGAGTTTAAAAACTTATATAACTCACACAGGAGTGGTAGTCTCTGACTTGTTTGGGATAAAGCATTTGAGGTGAATGGTAACAATATAGAGACCTATTGGGAGTTTCCTAGCATTATCCCAGAGGTCATCATAGTTCAGTAACAAGTGAATGAATAAAATGAACTTAAATAGCTCTATTTGAAAAGGATACATCTGTCATTAGCAGAAATTAGGGTGCTAATTGTTTGTTTAATTATTCTTTTCCTAAACGTTTTGTCTTGACAACTGTTGAAGTCATTTAGTCAGTGTTATAAAATTCAAATTTAAATTGAAATGAGCCTTGGAATTTGGGAGCAGATAAGCAACTCCAAGATTCATCTTTTCCTTAGAACGACAAATTGCTCTTGTTACTAGCTGTTGCTGCATCCCTTAGAGTTTAATCCTTTCCAGCCTTGGCAGTTTCCAGAGCTGCAGTTTTTCTAGTAGTTCATTTAAAGGAATTGCTCATTGGAATGATATCCTCTATAATGGCTTCCTGTGTTATCTCTTGTTCAGACGGCTGTGTAGATTAACTGTTCCACATTTTATTTGGCTACTGTGTGCTGTTGCACCTTTATAACATATGTTACTTTTTCCAATCAAACTGGTGAAGTTTGTCACATTGCATAGGAAAGTCTAACCTGCCAGTGAAGGGTGGCCTCTCATCTCAAAGCCATCTTTTCATATTACTTCAGCATTTAAGCAGTGTGAGAAGAGTTTAACTGTTGGGCTAGGTCCCCCTAAAAAGGCCCTGTTTGCTATGTGAGTGTCAAGAAGAAAACAAAAAGTAAGAATGTAGATGTGTGTACACACACATTGCTTCTTTAACACATTGGATACCCGTGTATCATCATGTGCTTTCCTGTACTTATTTTCTTGCCTGCATAATCTACCATACCTTTGGGGTTTTGATTTAAGCATTCTTATCTAAAGCTTGAATATTAGTGATTGTGACACTACTTTTAATATCCGTCGTCTTTTCCAGTAGAATCTGCTTTGAAGGCAGTTTAGGTAATGGATCAGATCACCATCTCCAAAGTATAGTATAAGGCTTATATCTATATCTCCTCAGGCTACTGAAGCAAAATGTAGTTCTAGACTAAAATCAGGTTTGACTGATAATTTGGTCCTCAGCTGCATATTGTAATACATATGGCAGCAGCCTGTGCTTCCTCTAGAGCCAATAGGCTGTTCTGAAGCCTGCTTGGTTCTTTTTGTATGATGTTTGCTGATAAAGTAAAACCCTTGAAGCTGTTGCTTCATAAATGCACTCCTAAAAATCTTAGGATTTTCCTTTTAATTTCTACTTTTCTTAGTGTTTCAAGCCCTTACGTACATGATATTCACCTCTTGGAGCATGTGGGGCCTGGGGGTCTGACTGTGCTGCCCTTTCCCTCATTACAGCTCTATGGCATGTACAACTTTTGAGTCATTCAAGAACCAGAGCAGGCATGGGTTTACAGTAAGGATAAATACTGTGTGGAAGAAGGATCTTGAATTAAGAGATCCGTTTAGCAAATGAGGTAGTACTTTTGGCTTCAATAGATGTATCCAACACTCATTGTACAAAATAAACTCCTCTTGTGCTCACATGCTTCACATGCTCATGTGAAGCTTCAGTTCTTCTGAGATGTAGTCTGTCTAGACATCATGGCTTAAAGCATCTTTTAGTATAAAATTACTGTTCTTAGAATCGTAGAATAGTTAGGGTTGGAAAGGACCTTAAAATCATCTAGTTCCAACCCCCCTGCCATGGGCATGGGCACCTCCCACTGTACCATGCCACCCAAGGCTCTGTCCAACCTGGCCTTGAACACCGCCAGGGATGGAGCATTCACAACTTCCCTGGGCAACCCATTCAGTGCCTCACAACCCTTACAGTAAAGAATTTCTTCCTCATATCCAATCTAAATTCTTCACATATTCTAGGTGCTATAAAACTCATGTTGGACGTCAGCCTACACATACTGGTGCACGTAGAGCCATACATGTTACATATTCCATGAGAAAAGTTGAATTAAGAGTCTGAACAGTAAATAACACTTTCCTTTCTTTTTTTTCCTCATTCAGATATAAAGAATGTTTTCTTCCGAAAGCTCCAGGTTGCTACTGCTATTGTCTTCATTTGTTTTATAGCATTAGTAAATCTTCCTTATGTGTACTGAATATTTTTTTCTCCAACAGTCTGATAGAAGGCAATCGTTGAATTGCACAGCATCTATTTATCCCTTATTCCTTTGAGAAATCTCTCTAGCTCTTTAAAACCATAAAGGTCAAAGTTTCAAAGGCATTCTAGAGAAATCTCTTTTGCTGCCCCGTCCTATCAGAGATATTTTCTCAACTGATTAAGATCTCTAATGTTTTATGTCTCCTCCTTCTCTCCTTAATACGAGACAGGTTATTTAGGGTAGAGGTTTTATGGGCTGCTGTGTCAAAAGCTTTAGAAAAGTCAGTAAAAAAAAAAATGTCCCAAGTGTGTAAAGACCATTATCCATAACCTGCCAAGTGTCATCTGTAACTTCAAGCCATAGGGAGTCTGTCGCATACAAAAGCTAAAAACTCAGTTGGTGTTTCCATCAAGGCTGCTGTTCCCCTCATCTGTTCAGCAGAGGGAGATATGGATCTTCAGTGAAATGCTAGTGTTGGTATACATTTTAAAAAATAATAAAAAAAATAGTAGATTTGGTGTTAGAGAAGAAAATCACTGGCTGAAGCTGGGTATAGTCTTCCCTGTCAAAATATTTCAGGTGCTAACCTAAAACCTTCTGCTGTCACAATCCTGAGCCTTTCCTTGATAGGTGCTTATTGCACTGTTGGTTTTGCCAGAGATTAAACTGAGGCTACCAGACAAGCTCAATCTAACCTTAACTCTCTTTAATTCAGTTTTCATGAAGTGAAACTTTCTCATGTTGCTACCTTTGATACCTGCTAAACAGAGCACTGTTAGGCATTTTCCTTCTCAAAGCTGTGCTCTTCCTTTGTTTAACTGAAAACCTGGGCTTGATTTGTGTTGGATTCCCCAAGTATGATTTTTGGAGGCTGTTACCCATCATCTGTGTTGCAGTGAAGGAAAATGAGGTTGAATTATCATCCCCAAATACCCATGTGCCTTCCCCGGCTTTAGAAGCTTTCTTTCATCTCCTTGTAATATCACAGGCTCTGTGGCTTCCTCACTTAAAAGGTTTGTGGGGGTTGGGTTGGGGGTTTTTTGTTGTTATCTTTTTTTGTTTGTTTTGGGGTTTTTTTCAAGATTTTACCACCAGTGAAATAAATCATACAGACTTTGCTTACTCTTTTATAGTCTTCAGAGCATGCTGTAAGGGAAGAGCACATGGGGGAGGCTTTGACCTGCAGGGAAAATATCTATTGAATGTTTTTCCAAAGTTCAGTCCCTTTTGAGTAGCTGTTGAATGTTTGACACCTATGAAGACAGGGTCTGCAGGAGTTTGGTACAGTGGTGTATGAAACCACTTGTCTAGACAGAGCTCTAACAGCAAATATGAATGAAGTACTGCATGCCAAATCATCTCAGGCACACACATGAAATACAAAATACGGGCATTGTTCAAGTTTGCTGCTGTGAAACAGTGTGTTGCTTCTAGAAGAGATTGCTGAGATTCCCCCAGGGCAACAGAAAATGGTTATTTGGAAAGAAACGCTCCTTTACTGCAAAGGGAACTCCAAGTAGAAAGAGGAGGAAAAGGCAAGTGCATTGAACATGTAATTTTATCTTAGTTATAGAAACAAGGTACTTGCAATTTCTGCTGGAACAGAAAATTGTGAATACAAAGCCGTATCCAGCAAACATTTTAATGTGCCTGTCGCAAAGGCTTTTTGGATAAAGTGTTCTTGGTTTTTTGGGTGGTTTGTTGTTTGGGTGTTTTTTAAGGGAAGGTAGAGGCAGGAAAAATAAAAACAAATGACAGTTAGCTTTACCTGCGCTGCAGTGTTCTACAGGGAGCTGTCTGGATGAAATGGATTTATTTCTTCTCCCTCCTCCTCCTGTGATTTGTTGTCCAGCAACTGGAAAACAGCACGCTACATTCTTCAGCAAAATGCTCTGGGTAGTTTTGTCTGTCTGAGGTTCTTTGCTTCAGGCTATATCAGACCCTTACAGTAAGGGAAGTACTTCGTAAAGAGGGCCCTGAGGTGAGCTCACTGGTTTCAGTATTATTTATTTTTTTCTTCAGAAAATTCTTGTCCGAATTTTTGGTGCAGGGCTTTGCTCCCTTGAATTCAAGTCCACTTTGTTTCCCATCTCTAATGTGTTGTCTTTTCTCTGAGTATCTGCTTCCTTTATGTGGTGGAAACTATCACACTGTTTTCTTGCCCTGAAATGGCTTGTGATAGGCCAAAGCCTGTGCTGATCATATTACTGATCCATATTACTCTGTCAAGTGAAATAAATCTCCTCATAGCATTTCATTGGCTGGGAGGCTTCCTCACTGTTCTTTGTTGAATACTCAAATGCCACCCTGCATTTATTTTGCTATAATAAAGCCCTTTTTTTCGCCTCTATACATGCTTTTCTGCCCTGAAAGAGATCAAAGATTAAAAATAGGTTTGGTTTTGGTTGTTGGTTGGTTGGTTGTTTTTTTTGGTGGTCGCTGCATGAAAGTTCACCTCTTGTTGAGCTGAATTGTTACCAAAGGTGGAGTGTTCAACTGTCCTGTGTCCCCAGTATTCTCTCCAGAGCAAGACCCACATATGGATGCTTTAACTCCAGGCTGCCTCTCTGCCACAAGGGAGATTAAATCACCACCATAAACTTTTTGAGCAAAGCCACCCCAGTCACATGAAAATCTCTTAAGTGCTGTTGTTTGGTATTGCTGATTTGGCAGCTGTTAAAGTTCAGCAGTTCTCAATTTTCCTTTTTACTAGTAAGAAAAAAAAGTCAAATTAGATGAGAACTAAGGCTGTATGGCAGTGTTTCACGCCACCCCCATCATGTGGGAGTAGGTATACAAAACCTGAAAGATCTGAGAAGCAGCAAAACAAAACCTAAACATTAATATTGTAATGTTGAGGGGTGAGCTAACGCCTTTCCTTTCTTACGTCAATAGCAAATAGCTTAAACAGATATGGATTAAAAAAACCCCTCCTTAATTCTTTGACATAAGAGCATTTTTCAAAGCATCTAAGATGAGGGATGAGCTTACAGAATCTCTGTCTTTTGGAAATGCTCAGGGCCTGACTCAATAGGACCCTTGAGCACAATTGTTTAACTTGGAAGTTGAATCCAGCTTTGCGTTTCTCCCTTGCTTGAGTGGGAAGTTGGACTCAGTGGATTCCAGAGGTCACTTCCAACCTATGTTATTCTACAGCTTTCAGGACCCTTGTTTATCTATGTTCAACAGAAATTCATTAAGACAGCTTGCCCTCTCCCTTATGGCATATCAGTTAGAAGAATGACAATGTATACTCTTTCCTTTTCACTCAGAGACACTTGAAACACAAGCTTTGGTTTGAACTATTGGGATATGGACACTTGAAGGAATAAGGATATGATTATATTTTCCTGCTGAACAAGTTGCCTAGATACTCTTCTAGGTAGCTCTGAAGGCTTTATTCTGTCCACTCTCTGCACTGAGTAATCTTGCTTACACATGGTATACAGAGAGAAAACTAGTAAAGATCATTTTCTATAGGTAGTTTTTTAAATATCGATAGTTGAATTTTTGCTGGCCCCATCAATATATATTGAGCAGTGGAGGCTTCCTTCAGGATCTCTGAAACCAATAAAAGTAAATATTAAATGCCACAAAATGATGCCTCTCATCTTTTTGCTGAAAGGCATTTTGTGGGCTTTTTTGTGCCTTGCTATTTTGTTGCCCTTTTTGTTTCTTCAGAATAACCTAATTGGATGTGAGCAAGAGGTATCTTGCACCAAACTTGCTCTGACTCAGTTTAAATCTTGAGCAATTCATTTAAATACACCCCTCAAACTATAAATGTCTTTTATTCTTACTACCAGTGTACTGTTTCACTGGTGAAAACAGGCAGCCTTGATCCAAGCTTGAAGTTCATAGGGAGGAAAACAAATATATGAAGGTGAGGGATGCAGGACTGCAGGCTGTAGCCAGAGCATTAATATATGAAATGAGCTTGGCCTCTAAGCTTGGTATTGAAGGTCTCTTTTAGTTGGTGGGGGGGGGGGGGGAAGTCCAAAATGTGCCTAGCCAACAGAAGACTTTAAACTGACAAGTTTGACTTGCTACTCTACAACTTTGGTCTTGAATACAGGCATCTTGGCTGTAATATTCATCTGACATGTAGTAGCATACACTAGTAAGTAAGTAGCAAGTAGACTTATTTTTAAGCCTATGAGCCCTGAAAAATCCAAGTAATGTACTTATTTTTTTGAACAGATCAATAGTCTAAATATTGACCAGTTGGGAAATAGATATTTCTAAATGATTGGAATAAGAAAAATAGTCATTGATTCTCCAGCAATTCAGTTTTCTAGAGGAGAGCCACATAACCTTTGTATGCAGCTCTTGGGGCTTTCTAGTAGTTACATTCATTGAATGTAAAACTGTTGCATTGCAGGTAAATTTTTATTTTGCTGTCCTTGGCTTGATATCCCTTCAAGTAAGTGGTTATTGGTTGAAAAAAGCCTGTGGGGGTCTTTAGAGTTAGATCGTGCTGGTTAATGTTCACAGTGAAGGTGGGTGAAGCACGTGGCCTGGAAGATGAATGTTACGTAGAATTGCTGGTTACATGGAGAGCTGGATTGCTCTGCTCCCTGGTTTCTGTGTGCTGCTACCCTGCACATGCCAGTACTCAGTGAAAGATAAAAATGCTGCTGTGATGTTATTTCCTAATGACTTGCATACTCTTTCTGGAGCTGCTACTCATCACAACATATTAAAAGCTTTGCAATAGGTGATGTTAAACCTAAGAATTTTATTAGCATATCAAAGTGTAAGGAAAATCACTTTTGTCAAAAACAGTCTTTGTTGCTCTTTTGTTGTTGTTTAAACAACCAAAAATCCAACAGCAGTTCAGTCTTTCTGAGCAACTCTGAAATTACTTAAGATACCTCTTAAGTAATTTCCGGCAATTTCCAGCTCCCCTGTTTTGGCTTTTGTTGGGGGGTTGTTTGGTTTTTTTTGGGGGGAGAGGAAGTTTTTAACCTGACTTCCTAAGATCATGTACCCACATCATTAGTTTTTTTGCTGCATCCTCACCTCTGCAATCAAGCTGAGTTTGAGGACCAAGATTAAGAAGGTGCTGATCACTTCACCTTTTATATATCAAAAACATCCTTTCCTTTTGCCCAGCTCCTGCCAGCTGTGAATTTATGAGCCAGCTGAATTTATGCCAGTCTTGTGAATTTATAAGCTGCCAAGCAATGAGGGATGCCATCCTTTGCTGATGTGGGTTATATTTACTGAAGAGGTGGTGAGATCTTTCAGAAGTTTGGAAAAGTCTGAATTCTTTATTAGCTGTCACCAGGCAGCTCAAAGGTGAAAGTGGCAGCATCTTAAGGCAAGTAAGCAGTTCTTGAGCAATCTGGAAAAGCACTATTTGAAACTCAGGCTTGTGATCAGAGACATCTCAGCAGCAGTGACAGAGCTTAGCTGCCCTTTTTGCTTTCTGAGATAACTTAAAATACATATATAATAAAGTATAGCCTGCCATCAAACATTTGAATTCAGAAGGCACAGCAGCAGAACTCTGTTGTGCTCAGCTTCTGCAGTGACATTGAACTAGGCAAGAATTGCTTCAGAATGTTTAATTTGTTAAGGTATATATACATGTTCTTTCCCATTATCTCATGTATATTTCAATTAAGCCTGAACACAGAAGAAAAAGTAAGGCAGCGAGATGTTGCTGCCCAAGGGTTAGGTAGACATGAGGCTCTTGACTGTGGAAATGTCATTTCCAAGTTGAAATTGTTCTAAGTGAGTTTCCTGTTCAGGGTGGAATCTGTGGAGCTGTAAAAAAGTCGCCAAATTATGATTTTAGTGCTCATGTTTGAAGAGCAAAACAAGAAGCAAATAACCCCTGTGCATCAGTGATTAGTGGTGAAGTATGCTCCATAGTATCTCAAGGATGCCAAGGGTGGGGTGCTGGATGAGCTTAAGGCTTTTGCAGAATTTTGGAGGTGTTTGATTTCCCTCAGTGCCCACTCTTTTCCTTACCTTCAGATGCCTCGTAGGACCGATTTATTTTCTGAGCTTTTCAGAGCATGCTGCCACCTTACCTTGGACTTGCTGACGTGCCTGGGATGCTACCCGTTGCAGACAATTTCAGCTTGTCAAACTCCACCAGGCGAGGCTGCTGCCAGGGTACCTGGGAGTTGTATTTTTCTCACTTAGCTTAATTTTTGGGCTCTTGGCTTCCTCAGCAGATGGCATTTTTATCATGTTTTTGGAAAGTCCATATGGCCTACAAGAGACAGTGTCTCTTTAATTGTAAAACACAACCACCTGTTCTGATTTTAATGAATGCAGTGAGTGTTTGTCTTCATGTATCTGCTTAAATAGCTGCTTCAGTTCAATTTAAAAAAAAAAAAAAAAAAAACAAACCACATACAACTCAGTTGGGCATCAACACTTCTGCTGCTGAAATAATCAATTAATAATTAAGTGGCTAATTTTAGAACCCACTGGCTTTGCCCATTCCCTTGGACTCTGATCAGAGCAGACAGTGATTGATTGCCCTGCCAATGCTGAGAGGCACATGCAGTACAGGGGCCAGATGCTGGCAGGCTTTGAGCTGTTTATTGCGATATTTAGAAGGTGAGTGCAACTTCATGTCTTTGCTCTGCAAATGGTCTTGCCTATGCTATGGCTTCTTCCTCTCTGCATTGCTCCAGATGCTCACATGCAGCCATCTGCAGGTACCCCTCTTAGTGCCACCCTCTGAAAGATAAAATCTGATGCTCGAAAGGTATCCTAGTGACTGGCCAGCTGGAAAGGAGTTTAAAACTGTAAGCAAAAATTAGACTTGAAAGCCTTACCCACTAACTGGTTTCTAATAGAAAGCCCTGCTAGAATTATTCTGCTCACTAAAATCACAACAGTCAGTCAACTGTTTTGAAGCTCTGCAGCAGGTCTGCTGGCCAGATGAGAAAATGTGGAGGTTTTTGGCTTTAGTTTTTCAGAAATTAAAATTTTAGCACCAGGATGCCCAAATCTTAAGATTGTTAATGCTTAATTCAGAGTCCTATTGAAATTTTACCCTTGTATGGAATAAGCCTGTTGCAACATCATCTTGTTCTACAGTTAATTAAAATACTCAAATGTTAGGAATGCACTGGGATTTGTGTTGATAAGTGTTGGGTTTCTGGAGGGTTAATATCTCGGAGGTGGAAGAAACAGAATGTTTGAAGGAGCGCTTGGGAGGTACAGCACTTCCCAGTTTCAGTGTTGCCAGTAATGGGTGCGGTAGCTGCTGGGTTTCAACACAGTAGGGTAATTCAGCAGTTCAATGTAAGTGGTAAAGAAAATTTGGTGAGTCTGTTTGGAGCATCTGCTGGAGAAATCTCTGAGCCCATCATATTACACAGAGATCAAGATTCTAGAAGCAGTTAGAGGAGAAGTTGACTTCCCTGCTCACCTGTTTTACAGGTGATGTTTCTGACACAGCCCCTGTCCTGCCATGGCCACCAGTCAGTCTGTTAATACAGGGGGGAGGCTACCATTGCCAGTCTGATGATGGTTGCTGTAACCTGACTGATGTAAATCCAGTTATCTCTCAGACCACATGGGATTTTGAGACAGCTGGGTGGTGTTTGTATGGCTGAGAGCCCTGTTTTGAAATGCTGTAAAATATAAAAATAGCCATAGCTATTGGCATTTAAATTCATTTCCGTGTCATCTCGGTAATAAACTTCCATTGACAGGGTGTTAGAGGGAGGATGGTCAAAGCAGTTTTCAGCTGACATCTGTGTGTCTCAAGTTGCTTGGTGAGAAAGGTGTCCAGCTCTGTTTCCTTGATTGTGCATGGCCTTCCCTCCCTGCACTTCCAGAACAGCAGGGAATAATATAATGAAGTTCAATGTTGAAGGCTGAAAGTCAGGAAGGGAGAAGCTTATTAACCTTACTGAGCTGGAAAGAGCAGTGGAGATGTTTGAGGCTTGGATCTGGTAGGGGTTTTTATTCTTTTTCGAATCTGGTGGAATTTTCTATTCCTATTATTATTATTTTCTTGGGAATTGAAATTTAGTTGCACAGAAAATAAAATGTATTGCTAATTCTGTTGTGAATCCTTTTATGTAATTGTGGCACTGCAGCACATCTGTGAATTAAATCTTAAAAAGAACTGGAATTTAATCTGTTCTCTCATTAGCATAAATGCTAATTCTCTGTTGCTAATAAAATCAAGGGAGGGAAGCAAAAACCAGAAGTATGGAGATTATCCATTTCAAGTAAGCATGAGAAATTTCATCTCTATTTTCCAAGGTCCAATAGAAGTAGCAACAGTTTTGCAGAAGAGGACAGCTTGAGGAGCAGAAGGGGGTGCAGGGACTTGGAGAAATGAATTGGAGTGGTTAGGCAAGAAGCCAAGAAAGCACGAAGAGGAGAGGCAAGAGTCCTGTTAGCTGCTGGCTTCACATGGGCCTAAGGGGTTTGTGGGAAGACATATGCAGGGAGTGTTTGCACACACATGTGGATGCACCTCTTTCTACTCACTGACTCTTTGAAAGGCTGCTTGCACCCTTCCAGACAGAATTTGGAGGCCATTTTAAGCCTGTTTAAACATTCCTTGCTGTAAAGCAGACTGTTTATCCTAGGTAAGGCTTTAAGTGAGATGTGGAAGCTGCAGGCAAGACTTACTGTGAGCTAGCTATTAGAAGTCGCATGCTTCCTTCCCAACTGATTGATTTTGCCCCTTTACTTTCTCATCTCCAGATCACTGTGTTCACTACTATGATCTCCGTAACACTAAGCAGCCGATCATGGTGTTCAAAGGGCATCGCAAGGCAGTCTCTTATGCAAAATTCGTGAGTGGGGAAGAAATCGTCTCTGCGTAAGTAATGCCTTTTATGTAGGCTAAAAACTTCGTAGCCTTTGTTTTCTGTCACTCGTCCGGGCCATTGTGCAAGTTCAGCTGCATGGGTAGGAGCACTTGCTAGCTGCAGTGCTTTTGGGAAGCAGTTTGTGCTTTTTTCTAAGACAAAATAGAAATTAATTCCTGGTGTCACTTGGCTGTGCTCTGTCTTGTGAAGTAAAATGCTTAAGAGGAATACGAAGACAGCTAGATGCAGCTCCTGACCACAAGCCCAGACTTTGGGAAACTGCAGGTGGGTTCTCCTTTTAGAAAGTGCTCTGCGTGCTCCTCACCAGAGCTCTGCTGTAGAGAAACATGCTAGCAGAGCCATGAGGATAATGATGTTCAGTAAAACATAGCTGATGAGTGACAGAAGCTATCAAATGGTACTGCTGTGTTTAGGAGGGGTTTAGCCACAGCCTGAAAGGAACTCAAGTAGAATTGACTGTTCTGTTCTCTGATAACTTATTAATCTGTTCTGTGAAGGCCCTTTTTAGGATTATACTTGGATTGGAAAGTAGACATAGGGAAGTTTTGTTTTGTGGTCCTACCTTTTTAGCCAAGGTAGACCAAAAGTTCTGCTGTGGAGGCCCTAATGAAAAATATTCTGCAGCTTCTGGCCTGTTACATGGCTCGATGTGTCTGTCCCAAAGCCAGATGTGACTGCCTCAGTTCTAGGTAGGTTTTCAAGACATGTGGGAGTGAACATTTGTCAGATCACATAGTGAGAGGTTTGAATGAATGGCTACAAGTCTCTTCAATAAACCAGAGGTGAGCCCCTCTTACACATTGGGGAAATATGCAAGCAACCTGGGGAAGGGCTGCAGGGAAGTCTTTGTTATCAATATGCTTGTGTATAACACCCAAGGGCAGCAAGGATGGATCACAGGGATAGATCTAGTCCCATAAAAATACTCCTGCTCTCTTGTACCAAGTCGGTGATTATCCAGCTTGGCTTTGCCCCATGTTTTCACACCATTTGCTCTAGAAAACTGGAGCCAAAGCAGAGCATTTTGAGGTGCACTCAGGATGTTAGTGAGTTATGCTGAGCTGGGTAGTAGAAGATTCACCTACCAGAAGTAGGTGGCTTCTGGTATTGTTTGTATTTAATCAGCAATTTTCTTATTTCCTTTAACATTATAACTCTATGTCGATGCAAATTCATAACTAGAACACACAAACTTTAAATTTTATGCTTTAGACCAAATCTGGATAGTAAAATAGTGTTCAATTGAAGCAGAAGGAGGCTAAGAAAGTTTTACAGACCTGATCAAGTGGGGCATCATCTGTGGAGTGTTTCAAGACAGAGTGGCCCTGTCCTGCTGAACCTGACCACCTGAGAAAGCTTATCCCCCAGCCACAGGGAGGAATATCAGTAGGGCCTTCAGACTTTGACAGGCAATGATGAGGTGAGGGGACTAACTGGAGGGTTCACCTGTCTTTTTCTGCATGAACAGAAAGAAATGTCAGAGCAGATTATTTTTATGTCTTTTGCAAATTGAGGAGAGGAGACAGCAGTAATGATTTCCCCAGAATCAGTAATTTTCTGATTATTTTATTATTATATTGTGTTCAGATTCTCTAGATTTCTAGCTAAAGCTGTTTTATAGATTACATTGATTTAGTTTGCCTTGTGGACTTGGTTTTTGACCTTAAGGATGTTCAAAACTGTCTGGTATTTAGCAAAACTCATTGATTGCAGTGCATCCATGGTATTTTTTGGAGAGGGTATGAAACCAGAAGAGCAGTGTAACGCTAACAGGATCAATGACTTCTTCCTCTCCTTGTGGTCCAGTGGCGAATAACTTTCTTCTTTTATGGCATTCTACCCAATTCAAACATGGCTAGAGCTTGATGGGAAATTATTAACAGTAAAAGCATTCCATTAGTAACAGGGTTTTAAGTAGGTTTATTTTAACGAAGAGGTCTAAAATGTATGCTAATAAAATACTGAGGTTAAGTGCCTATATATGTGATGTCTTCTTGATGGCTTAGCCAATAGCAGAAGCTGTCACAGGAATCTGACAGCTTGTAGACCTGGGATTAGTGTTTTGCTGCTTTACCCTGCCTTCAGAAAAGTTTAGTTTCCAGGGAATTCTGAAGCTTTTAAAAGCACTATTAGGGAAGCTGTATTTAAAAATACAGCTGCCCTAATAGAACAGAATGCACCTCCCTGTACTTGGTGGGCCAAAAAAGCAGTAGTGTACATTTTTTTGCCCTTTCTGTGAGCTATGCTGCTATTGTGATGGTAAGGACAAGAGAAGGGAAGGGACAGTGGACAGCAGTGTAGGGTAGGACGAACATGGAGCAAACATCAGGCAGAGAAGGAGAATACTCTGTTTTAGGGCCACCCACCAGTCAAGACCTAGGATAAGGAATGCACTCCTGCTTAGATCACAGTATTACAGATGAAATTCATACCTTTGTTCTGATCTGACCTCATACTGTTACTATAAATGAGCAACAAATCTTGCTGCAGCTTCTTTATCCCTCTTTTGTCATTCCAGCTGTCATTGAGGACAGGTAAGGTTTTTGCAGTATAGTGCAAGGTACATCTCTTCACTTTTATACTGTATTTTCAGGTAAATTTATATAAATAAATTTTTTTTTAGGTAAATGTATTTTTTAGGTAAATGTGACATAGGTGCAGGGCTAATGTCTTACGATGTTGGCAATATTTGGATATTGGGTGGGGTTTTTTCCCCTTCAACTCTAAATATTCAAAAAGCAGCAAGGTTAAGTGACATAACCTGCATGAGAGGAGTGTGGCCTGCTTCCCGTCCCTCCCACCCAGAAGCCTGATAGGCCCTGCTCCCACTATCTTTTAAATTTAAGATTAGAACAGCATTATGCCTTTCCTCAAGGGTGCTACATGAGGATCCAGTCCCACCAAATCACCATTTGTATCCCTGCTATGGAGTGTTTCACTGTTCAGCAAGTGCCAAAATATCAGAGCCTGGCAACTTCCAGAGATCAATGCCTGTAAAGTAAGAGAGGGTCATGCCCCCTCAGGTTTGAGGGAAGAAATTAATCGTGTATCTTACTGAAACCTGGGGTATTCCTATTTCGGTTGAGCGCTGACAGGCAGAGGAAGGTATCTCTGTCTTCTTTCTTTTGCCAAAGGCAAAATATTTGCAGAGTAAATAGAAACACATTTTGAAGGCAGGTATGTTTGCATGTGGGGGAACAATGGAAAACATCAGTTTTGGTTTAATCCCAACAGAGTCTTTATATTTTTAATAGCAATTATTTAGCTTTGCTGCCAAGGTAAAAAAAGTAGAAGTTAGGGATCTGTATCCATTCAGTCTCAATTACATGTGAGAAAACCACATTAATGCTAATAGCAACTCTGAGCCTCCATAGATTTTTATATGCTGCAGCTTGGTGTTGGGCAGGAGGAGGAGAGCATGCTTTCAGAGCAGCTTGAGAGGGAGGAGACTGCTTGCTTCCCAAGTTCTGCAAAAGCGTGAATGACAATTGCAGCCAGCATGGAGAAGGGAACAGATTTTGTCCATGCTGTAGAGGCTTTAAAAAAATAAATAAATAATCAGTGTGTCCTAGGTCTGTGAGGATCTAGAGAAGTCAGTGATAACCCAGAGTCTGAAGAGTTCAGTGGAAGAGCGTGCAATTGATAGAAGGAAGGAAGAGTAATACTTGAGGAAGTTTTATTGAATCATAATGCATTTTGGCAGGCTTCTAAAATAACGTGATACCTTTCCAAGCTAAGCTGAGTTGCATATGATTGAAAGTGTGATAAATCTGGAGTGCATTAAGACTGCCTATGCTTACAGTGCAAGGAGGGTGTTAAGGAGCAGGATTGCAAGCAAGGATTTCTATCTGTATGGCAGAAGGTTAACTTTTAAGTATTGTTTTTAGGTCAACAGACAGTCAGCTGAAACTGTGGAATGTAGGGAAGCCTCACTGCTTGCGCTCCTTCAAGGGTCACATCAACGAGAAGAATTTTGTAGGGCTTGCATCCAATGGAGACTACATTGCCTGCGGTGAGTAGAGCATCCTGACAAATGCTAATAGGACTCCTTAAAGCTGGTGCTTCTCCAGTTGCAAAGCATGCCAGCAGTTGTGCTATATAACTGCATGGGCTTTTTAATAAAGGATTATTCTGAACCTCCAAACCTCTTTACCTTCCCAGGGAATGGTGTAAGGAGCCCTGCCCTAAGAGGGTCTGTTGCCAGTTTCCTCCTATTTCAGATGAGTCCTTTGTATATGATGATTCAGACTTGCTGTCACCAAAAATCAGTTACTAGTGTAGCTGCTATTGATATGACTTGTCTTTCAAGTTTAACAACAGACATAAACTCCTGCCTCTTTCTAAGGAAGGGCAGTAGCCTTTACCACACAAGGATCCTGTACTTGATGGTACAGCATTCTGTGTGACAAAGCAATACACCCTTACTGTGAACAGCTCCCTAGAAGACTGAATTATCTTGCAGCAATTACTTGTTTGGCCGTTTCTGTCCTTTCACCACATAAGTTCTTAAGTTGGACTGTTGAACTTCTGTAAATCCACAGGTGTGGGTGGGAAAGCAGTGACAGACTGATAGCTGGGATGAGCAGGACAGCTGTGCCAGCACTGAAGGGAGGATCTGTGTATTCTCTGATCTCTGTACAGCTTGCAAGACAAAAATTGGGAAGGATTTCTTAATAAAGCCTGCATATTGTCTAGTCTCTCTTACTTAAATCTCCACAGACCAAACTGTCATACTTGATTACAGCAAGAAAAACAAACACAGTGCTACCTGCCTTTGAGCTGTAATGCCAAGCAGGCTGGGTGTAGCAATATTTCATGTGGTAGTGTAGATGCTCTGCTCTGTTCCAAATGCTCTGCCCTAAGGAAGTCATGGAAGACAGTTGGGATCCTGTATGTTTTGCAAGTGTGCTGCATACTGCAGCTGTCTTGTAATAAAACCTGGTCTTGTTATTAAGCATCGCAAAAGTTTGCCGTGGAGTGCTCCCAGTTGCCAGGGCACCATAAGCATGGTAACTACAAGGAGGAAATGTCTGTTCTTGTCATAAACAGTGAAAGAGCTAAGAAGCCTTATTTCTGTTCCTGCTACCAGAACCTAATCTTGTGTATTTATTTTCTTAATTCCAGGAAGTGAAAATAATTCCCTCTACCTATACTATAAAGGCCTCTCAAAGACACTGCTGACATTCAAGTTTGATACAGTCAAAAGTGTCCTGGACAAGGACCGTAAAGAAGATGACACAAACGAGTTTGTGAGTGCTGTATGCTGGAGGGCACTACCAGATGGGGTAAGCTCTCTGCTCAGGCACCCAGCTGGGTCTGAAAGGGATTTCTCCTGCTTTCTCATTAAATAGCATTGCTGAGGGTTTGCACTTAATATTTTCCTGTTTATAGGTATTGCAGATTAACATGAGAACATGAAGATCTGCATGGTGACTGAAACGTTGGGGGATTTTGGGGGAGTAGGAACTGCTGTACTCTTAACTCTTCCACCTGGGTGATGGATTTCTCTGCTTGGCATCTGAAATCCCAGAAGCAGAATTGTATTTCTGGCAATGTTTTTTTGTGGGTGCATTAGCAGCCCCTGCAGATACTTACTCTGGAGCCTTATCTCAGTGTTAGTGTGTCTGTATGGGCTTGGTCACTGAAATACAGCCCCCATACTTGGATGAGGAGATATGTAAAAGAGGCAAGCCCGGGCTGCAGTCACCTCAACAACTGTTCCAGTGACAGTTAATATATGTAGCATATGTGTTAATGTCATAGGCAGTCCTGATGCAGCTTTTAAGAGCGGCCTTTCAGCACGGGGCTTTTCTGGAGAAAAAAGTGCTGCTTTTAAATTCAGAGTGCTCTTGAAAACCTTACCAAAAAAAAAAGAAAAAGAAAAAAGAAAAAAACCAAACCCTTGAGCAAGAAACTCTCTTGTATGTGCAAGGGTTTGCAGATCAGATATTTAATGGGCTTGTTGGAGGGGGAGGAAAGGAGCTCATTCTAAGCAAGTCTAAGTAGCTAAAGTGAAACATTGCATAATTGATGTCCTGAGATGTTGCATTCACAAAGACAGTGTCTTGGATGGGTACCGTCTAGCAGTCTGTTTCGATATAAAGATACTGCCCCCACAGCCATGATTCACTTTTCATTGGCATAAACTCACTTCAGATAGATGTTTCTGAATCAAATCAGAAATAAATCCAGGTGTCTGAAACTGTGCTTTGGATTTAAAAGTAAAAAATGGGCTGTTGTAGTTTGAATGGTGGCCATGAGACTTGGTGATGTAGGGTCACCAACTTGTTTCTGGCTGGGATTTAGAAGGATTAAGGATACACAGATGAAGAGTGGCTGCAGGAAGTTGTCCATCTTTCTGCTGGATAAAAACATGCTGTAGGAGCCTGTGGGTCCAGGAGCATCCTTCCGTAACTTCTCACTGAAGTGGTTCTGTTTCGCGTTGTCCTGTCCACTGACCTGAGCAACTTTTCTGTGGGCAATAGGCTAACAGTGATGTCTCACTCCTGATATTATTTCTGTTGCCTTCCACTCCTTATCAGTCTTTTCTCCAATTAATGTGCTTTACTCCTAAAGACCTGCTTAGCTGCCATCAAGGGCTGTCAAGCAGCATAAAAAATATTGTGTGAAAATGTGATAGTTAAATCAGGCCCATCAAGATTGCACCAAATAACATTCAGGCTTCACTCCATTAAACGGCATTCAGAATCTGTTGCTATTCGGGTAATTCCTTTTTTTCCATCATTCCTCTGCTTTTCCCTGGGCTTCTTCTAAATTAACCTGTTTCTCCCATAGGAGCCACGGTACCTAGCTCTCATTTGTAAAGGAAGCAGCAAAAGGCTGTTTGTAACCTGAGAACCACTGGCTGAGTGTTTTGCTTCTGTGTTTTATCTCTGCCTGTGGTGTATGCCATCCTGCTCTACGTATCAAGTGAGCAGCCTTGCTTGCTTTTGCCAAGAGGCCCTGATGCTTCCTTGCATCCTATCTTCAGTTCCCCCAAGATGGGAAATACTCTTCACTACAGTGGCACATTTCTTTTCCCTCCCATACCAGTACATTGGTCCTCTCTGACCTAATTGAGACTTTGCTCATGTTCTTAGGAAATCAAATTACTGCACAGCCAAAGGTCACGTATGTCCATGAAGTCTTGCTTAAATGATGAAACTCTTCTGTTCTCCATTTTGATAACGTTTCTTAAATTTGGTGTGAGATTTTTTTTCAAATGAGCTTCATATATACAGGCTTTCCTAAGAGCTGGCAGATTTTTTTTATGATGCTCAGATGAACTAGGGGAGGCCTTTGCCTTGCAGTGCTATCATCATCTGTGGGAATCAGGGAACCCACAGCCTATTTCTGGCTTAATTGCAGACGTTGATCCTGGATGAGTCACTCTGCCTTAGTTTCCTAGTAAGAAGAGTTACCACACCTACCTTTCCCCACTGGTGATGATCATGCCTGCTCTTCTAAAGGGTGTGTGCATGGAAGCAGCTTCAGCCTAGTAGCCTTGCAGAGCCCAGTGCAGGGTGGCAAACCAGTCCCAGGGCTGCTTTACACTGCAGTAGGCATGCTGTTTGTTTGTGCCTTGCTAGGCTGGTTCAAAGCTATTTCACTTGTCTCTGTGCTACAGTCACTGGGTCATAGCTTCGGTTTGCTACCCGGAGGGTTTCGGGGGGGGGGGGGGGGGGGGGGGGTGTGTGGATGCAGGCACTGAAGCTTTTCCCCAGGCTCCCCAATGGAGCAAACTTGCCTTGGTTTCCTTACAGTATTGCTTTCAAGGATCGTTCTTTAATTGACCTTTGGAGCTGAGTAAGTTTCAGATCTGTCAGTTATCTTGGGAAGCATGAGTACACGTGCTCCACTTCATGCACTGAAGTGCAAAATCTTGGATTCTAATTAAATTAAAACTTAGCTTAAACTTTCAGATGAAATGTCATTGATTCTTTCTTAAATCTGTTTTTATGTAATTCAAGCTTTTACTTCCTCCTGAGTCAAAGTCAAGCTGTGCCAGCAGCCCTTTCCAGGCACCATTTTCCTCCCTACCCCCTCCCCTTACTCTCCTCCACCTTTGTGTTGGCTTTCCTTTGCTTACAAAGACAAAGGGACCTTTTTTCTAGAGTTGTTACAGAGGTCCAGCCAGTGCTTTCTTTCCACCTGTGTCAAAGCCATAAGAATAGAGAGAAATGATCTGTAAGTGCTTATTAGCATTTAGCATCAGGATTACCCTCATAGTGCTTATTTCTAAACATTACCTAGCTTGCAGACTAAATTTTGTTAAAAATTTGGGGCAGAAAAACCCAGGCAAACAAAAAAGCTCCTAGCAAGTATGCCAGGAAACAAACCTTCGCTCTGCTTCTTTCAATGCCATGTTTTGAACAAATGTAAATAGGCTGCTTAATATACCTTTAAATGGCACTTATTTACAGTTTATGTGGAAAACCATTTCTTACTTCTCATTTTACTCTGTAAAATGGATCTATATTTAAACGTAGAAAAGGCTTCAGGACACTTTTGACCTAAGTGACCTGATGAATGAGAGTTGCACACAGAGATGCATTTCAGAACCTTCCCTGAGCCAAATCCTTTTATTTTTCCAGGCAAGGATTTTATTATATACCTGTGCCATCCTTTGTTTCTGGCACCTTGACAAGAGTTAGCCAGCTTGATCGAAATGTGAATCTGGCCATGATGAAGATTGGAAAATACATTCTTCTCTTTCATTAGCCTGTAAGCAGATGATGCTCTTGCATAGGGAAAGGAAATTATAGTACTGGTAGCAGCTCACTGCAGCTAGCTGGGTAGAGATGTTTTATCTACCTTGGGAGGGTCACTCCAGTTATGTCTAGGTACATGGATAGTAGCTGGAGGAGATTGGTTTGTGCTTTGTTTTCCCTTGTGTCCTATGTGAACTTTTCTCTTCCCCTAAAGGGGACACCTTTTATTTGGACCTCCTTTGCCGTATTGCAGAGTTCAAGATGTGCCTCATACAGCTATGTTAAATAATTGCATTTCAAGTAGCCCCTTTTCCAGGCATGGTTAGTGTTTCTCAGAAAGAAGCTGTCAAAAGAGGAACCAAGGCTGAACCTGCTCCCAGGGCAGCAAAAAGGTATTACTGCTGAACACAGAGGCAATTTGATTATGTAGATTAAGCACGACTCAATCTATCATAATCACTGTAAAGAAGCCATTTAATTTTGTACCTGTTTGCATGAGTATTCATTACTGCTGATAAGCGGGTTAGCCAGGGAAAGATTTCTCAAGCAGAAATGTCAAGGCTTTGATACCAGTGAGGAGATGCAGATAAAAGCAAGAGAATGCCATGCAAGTTAGCTTAGGTAAAGCTTTATGTACATTTTTTATTTCTGGAGGGGTAAAGAAAGGAAATCCATTGAGAACAGTGCTGCAGACTTTAACCAAGTCATCTTGCTGCAGTGGGTGAGTGGTAATACATGCCAGATGGATGCAGAGGTCTCCTGGAGCTTGGATGAAGGCTCTCAGAGCAGCAGCATGGGAGTGCTATGAAAGCATCTTCTTGCCCTGATGTAGATCAGCAGTAACCCATGTGTGTGTTTTCTCACCTGGTCATTGTTCTCCAGAAGTCAATTTAGGGGAGTCTTGAAACAATCGTCTAGCCGTGAGTGAGAGAAGCAGGCCCTGGGACTCCAGGCTTCAGGTTGCCTTTAGGCACTGTCATATGGTGGAAGTGTCTTCGTAATTAGTCTTGCATCTCTGAACTTCTCTTCATTTAACCTAAGAGGATGAAAATATTCCTTTCAAATAGGTTTTTTGGTGCATCTCTTCAGAAAATAAGCTTTTCTTCTGATTATTTTTCCTTTCCTCTGAACATTCAGCTTGATTTCTTAATGAGGTCTGGCTTGAACTCTTTAAATAGAAACCTATAATTGTACCACAATAAGCTGGTCACTTAATAGGGCTGTAATCTTGTTCACTGATGAAAAGTAGTCATCCTTTGTTTCCCAGTAGCCTAATAAATGGTACACAACCTATGCAGGAGCTAGTCAGAGACTCTGATAATTTACAATCAGCAAATTGGCTTCCTTCACTGAAGTTAATTTAGCCAATACA
Source organism: Psilopsiagon aymara (assembly GCA_024733675.1). NCBI lineage: Eukaryota > Metazoa > Chordata > Aves > Psittaciformes > Psittacidae > Psilopsiagon > Psilopsiagon aymara. Next base: position 40,489 of record JANRGW010035596.1, read on the forward strand.
GATTATTTCAGGAAGTGATTCATTGCCATTTTAAAGCACTAATTAATTTGGATGACTTACGAAAATTAAAAATGAAACCTCCTTTGTCATTCCCAAATAACCAAATGCTTATTCAGTGTCATTCTGAAGTAACTTGTAGACTATTGACTATATTTCCCAGTTGTGATGGGGCCCCACTCAAGTGAATCTAGAGGAGGCCCACAAAGATGCTCAGAGAGTTGGAGTACATCTTCTGTGAAGCCATACTGAGAGAGTTGGACTTGTTCAGCCTGGAGAAAAGAAGGCTCAGGGGAGACCTTTAAAGCAGCTTCCAGTGAGAAAAGAGAGCTTACAAGAAGTATGGAGAGGGACGTTTTACAAGGGCATGTAGTGATAGGACAAGGGGCAATGGCTTTAAACTGAAAGAGAGTAGATTTAGGTTAGACATTAGAAAGAAATTCTTCACTGTGAGGTAGTGAGGAGCCGACACGGGTTGCCCAGAGAAGCTTTGGCTTCACATCTTGATAATGTGATCTGTGGCAGTGTTCAAGGCCAGGTTGGACAGGGATTTGAGCAGCCTGGTCTAATGGAAGGTGTCCCTGTCTGTGGCAGGGGGATTGGAACTACATAACCTTTAAGGTCCCTTCTAACCCAAACCATTCTGTGATACCTCTTAAAACTTGAAATACGAATTTCAGTGGGATTTAGGGTTTTTGTTGTTCTGCTTCCTGCTGAAATTTTAAAGTCTTAAAATCAATGAGAATTTTAACTTCCACTTTCAACTCAACTAATTGTTCAGATGGTGGTTAAGATATACCTAGGTAATAATCTAAAGCTTACGAGATAAATGCCTGCCTGGAGTGATCAGACTCAAGTTGTCCATTTCCTGCCTCTGGTACCAGCTGTGGCACAGGTAGCAGTGTATCTCCAACCACATTATTTTCAGAAAGGGCATCCGCTATTTTCTAACTCATCCTTTATTTCCTGTTGTTGGCCTATAGCATTCATGTGCAGCATCTCCCAGACTAATTTTCTTACAAGTTACTCTTCGATGCAGTACCATGCTACTGTGCCTCATCCTGGAAACACAGTGGTCTTTGTCTTCTCTGTCATGATTGAAATGCACAGTAGTTTGTGGGAGGCTGAGAATGATCAGCTTTTTAAAAAAGCAAGATGTGACTTTTATCAGGTTTATTCTACTGGTTTTTATCCCCTCATAAAAATCTTCAAAGATTTTCCTTCCTCCTGTGGAAGCTGTCTAAGCCCCGTGGCATGTGTGCTGTGAAGCCCACAGCTGTCTGTGTGATGGCTTTCCACTCCTCTTGATGTGCCCTGTGCTCTCTGACCATTGGCAATGCTTTAAACAAGACATTTTCTTTGACTATGTTTTGCTTTACTGCTCTACACTTTCTTTGGGTAGTAAATGTATTTTATTTCTCTTCCATCCTACCTTTTTCATGTCTATTGCTCTCTTACTCATTTGAAAGTCTCAAGTCTTCATTAAAAACAAGTGGAACCCAGAATATACAAAGATACATTATACATGCTTGATTTCCTTCACCCCAAATTTTCGCACATTACTTTCGAATACCAAACACACTGTATATATTTTTTTAACATGCTGCTTAAAAGCCACTTACATATGCAGAATAACTTCTGCCTTGCTGATAAAAAAAGTCACAAGTTCAGTATATGTGCTCCTTTGTGTTGAACATGCTTTATATACTTTCATAGCCATGTCTCTTAAAATGCTCATTTTGGACTCTATTTTTTCTGTGTTTTAGGAGAATGAATTAAAAAATACTCAGGTGACTAACAATATTCTACTACCTGTCACAATATTTGGAGTCCAACTGCAGAGAACTTTGTAGGTGGGGGAAAGCATACTCTTATTATTCATGCATTATATTGAATTCTCAATGTGTTGATACTTCAGTACATGTGAAAGACTATCTTGATAATGGGATTATGCAAATCACAGGCTTTAGGAGAAAGTGTTTAATTTTGAGTATTCTGTGGAAGAAGAAAAATTTTGGTCAATGTTCTTTCTTTACTGTTGTTTCCCTGGTTGCAGGGCATCCTTTTGTGCTTTCTCCCAGTGAGGGCGTTTGCTTGCTGGACTGCGCTGCTGCTGCTGTCAAGTGTGAGCAGGGGTGAAGAAAGCCAAGCGATTCCTTGATAACCCTAACCTCTGTTCACTCTGCTCCTCTCATCTAGTGTGATTGCTCGGAAAAAAATTGTATTGCCCCATTTATTTTGCTGTTTCAGGGCTCAGGGTGGCACACAGAGGATGACTGGTACATCAGCGCGTATGTTGACTTCCTTTCCTAGATGCAGAGAAGCTGACTATGCCCCCCCTGCAAACAGAGGGTATTGCTTTTGTTCAGTTCTGGAAGTTCAGGTCCCCTGTGGTACTGCAGCACTCTGATATCATTCTAGCTTCTATTTTAAGAATAGCTTCTCCAAGAAATGTAGGTGGCTCAGGTTTTTCTCCTATGTTGGTTTTAAGTTTAAATTTGCGTTCAGTTGTTATCTCCTCCTGCAAGGTGAGGCTTCCCTCCCCCTCTCCCCCGCATAATAGCAAAAAATTGGTTGATGTTGTTTTGAAGCGAAGGCAGATCAAAGTCATCCATGTTTCTTGCGTGAAAACAGCATTTACTCTTTCAGACTTCTACAGCTGATATTTGCTTACCAGTGTGTCTTTTCTAATGCCAAGAAAAGTAGGCAGTGTGCTGTAGACAGGACTGAGTGAGGTCTTCCTTATTAGAGACATCTGCCCTCGATCAAATGAATGAAATAGTGGTCAACATAACTCTGAATGCTATTGACAATATAGTTCCAGTAGCTGAGCCTGATGGTGCAGCTGTAGAGATCATCGAATCGACTAGGTTGGAAAAGACTTTTAAGATCGAGTCCAACCATTATCCCAGGACTGCCAAGACCACCACTGAACTGTATCACTGAGTTCACCATCTACATGGTTTCTGAACACTTCTAGGGGCAGTGATGACAGCACTTTCATGGGAAGCCTGTTCCTGTACCTCATTACCCTCTTTGAGAAGAATAATGGAGACAATGTGAGACAGTGGATTGCAGTTCATTGCTGGTGCAAGCAGAGATCCAAGCAGGCTCATGTTATTTCGTAGGCTTTAAAAAAATGAGAGCATCCCAATGCAATCACAGTTTCTATTGCTGTGGTACACACAGTGAGCTGGGGATGCAAAGCAGTCTCTCTGGAGCTGTCATTAAACTTGTAAGAGAATGTTTGTCTCCTCTTGGGACTCTGCTGCCTTAGTAACCACCAATTCTTTATTCAAGTGTGCGTTTTTATAACAGATGAACCTAAGTCAGGAATTCACCTGGAACCTGGACTTCATTCCTGACCCCATACTCAGCTCCCCACTGAACCATAGTGTTACAAGATACAAGCTGAAGTACAGCAGTGTGTATTACATGGCCCTTTTCTGTGTTCTGAACAGGGCAACTTAATAGCAAATTGTTTGTATTGGGATGATACTCAGGATTACCCTTATATTGGGGTGGAGAGAGAAAATGATTGGATACTAGGAAAATTTTTTTCACCAAAAAGGTTGTCAAGCACTGGAATGGTCTGCCTAGGGAAGTGGTGGAGTCACCATCCCTGGGGGATATAAAAGACATGTAGATGTGTTTGTCAGGGACATGATTTAGTGATGGACTTGGCAGTGCTAATTTAGTGGTTGGACTCTGATCTTAAAGGTATTTTCCAATCTAAATGATTCTATGATTCTGTTACAGGAACCAGGCAGGTTTTGTTGGCTGAGCCAACATCTATTGCCTGATCTCAGACTCCAGCTGAAGCTGCTCTCTGAATCAGAGTGTCTCCTTTGTGAGCAGCCTTTGCTGTCTTCTTTTTTGAAGTGCCATCTGCTGAAGTCTCTGATTGGCACAAAGTGCCAGTGAGATTAGATCTGAATGCTCTGAGCTAAGCTCAGTAAGTTGGGCAGTATTCAGTGTTTTATGAAGCAGATGAAGGGAGTCATTTATGATAGGAGCTGCAGGGGAAAAGCTATGTTTCTCAAAACTTACAGCTAAAGGAGTTGGTTTCAGACAAGCAAGAGCAAAGTCAGAGAGAGTGAAGTAGGTTTTGGAAAGCCATTGACATTTGGCTAACCATCACCTTTGAAGTCTGCTTCAGTGCAGCAGCAGAATTCTCACACTGAGGGTATCTGAAAACCTTGCTGCTGGTGGTCTGCTACCATTGCTGTTTGAAGATGGGTATATAACCTCATTCCCTCTAAAAACTGACGCTGCTTCAATTACAGTCAAAGCAACCTCATAATATATTTTTTTTCCCATTCTCACAATACTGTAGTTTTGTTTTTGTTTTCACCCATTTTTCAGTGCGTCTACTGATAGCAAGTCTTCCTACTACACCACTATTCAGTAGTTGCAGCTCATGAGCTGCATCAACCTTTTGCTCTAAACTCCTAATTGAGCAATTTTAATGGCAGGATTTAATGTTTTACAGAGTCTGAATGAAGTTGAAAAAAAAATATGATTTTTTTTTTTTCTTTCCAGCACAAGATTTTGATCAGATAATTTAACCTCTGGGTGAAATGGAAATAGCATTTATGCACAGGTGGCTTTCTCTGCAAAAGCTTTATGTAGGACTCTGCATTAATGTAGTTACTGCTTGGCTTTGGGCAACTGTTCTCAAGGTTTTCATATGCTTTCTGCCCTTCTGTTATCAGTGATAAAACTCCAAAGCAATTTGAAACCCAGTAACTTGTGACCAGCTTAATGCCAATTGCACTGGATGTTAGTAAAGCAAGAATTAAAGGCTTTTATGACAGTCCTTGGGAAAACAGCTGCTCGGACTGGTTTTCCAGCAGCAACGTTGATCTGTATCCTTTTAACCCATTTAAATAGACTTAGTTTCCTTTTGGTGATGTTCTGTAATGTCAGCTAATGCCAGATGAACTAGTTATGTGCATGGAGTGAAAATGGTCGTTCCTTTGAAAGCAATCTAGTGTCTGTGTTGAAGCTACCTGGATATGTAATTAGGATATGAAATTATTTTATATAGGGTACACGCAGAATTATAATAAGTCTTTTCTAAGGAAGAGAGAATGGAAGGAAAGTTATGTTTAGATATTAAATTAGTACCTTTCAGATGGAAAAGATGCCATTAAATTTGGGGCTGTGCAGCTGAACGGAGTTCGCTCTTGCTCAGGGTGTTTGAACTCTGTGAGGGAAGAGCTGCTTCAAACAATTACATCTCTTATATGTTATTGTATGTCATAATCACTTCTGAAAGTCTTATCTAGTTGCTAAATCTGGAGATAAGTGAGCTGTTTGGTGCAGTACTAGATTTTCTAGTTTTACTTTAGTATGTCTGAAGTGAATATTAAGGTAAGCAGAGAGGTATAACTAGGCCAGCCTTGGGGAGCTAGCAGATGAGACAGTTCATTGTTTCCCATCTATTTATAATAATGCGAGATACTGGAGGAAAGATATGCCGTGCTACATATACTGGGAAGAAAGATTGGTTCAGATCCATTAAATAAATAAAAAAGTTCCTTTTACCTGTAATCTGCAGATAGCTCATAAATTAGCTCCTGCAGGAGGAGGAGAAGCTGCTGCATTCCTCCTATCGGAGCTAGCAGCGGCTCAGCTAACCAAGTCTCCCAGTGTAAATCAGGCATACATGATTTTTTTTTGTCTTCCTAATTTCTAGGTTGATTAGTTGAAACTTGGTTGCCTTTCTCCTCTACAAAGACTGCTCTTCAAACCACCAAATAACAGCAAGCTAGTCTAGTCTGGGGAGTATGTGCTTGGGGGATGTCTTGACTTATTTAGGGTGAAATATCCTTGATTAAAGTAGGAAGTTAATAGTGCTTCTATGCGTGCCTTGCTTCACAACTTTCATGTTAGCTCCAGCATTTGAAAAGATAAATTTGGGTCAGCAGGAGTGAAAAAAGAGGAGAGAAGATGAGCTGGAAGTGAAATAAAAATGTCCTTATTTAGTACAAAAGGATTCATCTCACTGTCAGCTTTCTGTTTTTGGTTTTCTGTTGCTTGGCTTGACAATGCAAAAGGAGAAATTTAAATTGTTGGGAAATGCATGCAAAGCTGAAGTAAAACAGGAGTTAGCAGCTTGTGGCAATTTTCTTTAGTGTTAGAGCAGGCAGCAGCCTGCACTGGGAGCTTGAGAGTTGTGTTTGTTTCAAAACTCAATAATGTATCTGTTTACCTTGCCAAAAGTAAGCAAAGACCCACACTGTGAAAATTCACTCTGCTGATGCTCAGATGTTTGTATAAGAAACATACTGCTTTAGAGATTTCTTTTGGCTTAATGTTTGGCTAAATGATGGTTGCAGGGTGAAGGGATGCAGTTTGGCCACTGCTTTCCCAAAATGTCCTAGAATGCAAACTCTGACCCTCTCGCTGTCTGTTGGCCGCCCTCTGCAGCCATCCTTCTTCCTCTCATAAGGCTCCTTGTTATTCCCCCAAGAGCAGAGCTGTCTGAGCGTGGAAGTGGGGGCAAGGGCAGTTTCCTCCTCAAACCCATCATAATCACGAAATCTTTGACTTCAGCTGTTCATTGTGAAGCTGGGAATTATCTATTCTGGAGTTGGGAGGGGAGCTATGAAGGCACATTTTATTACATATTTTTAAAATTTCCATTGTTCATGAGCAGATTTGAAGGGGGTTTATGATGCAGACAGTTGTGTTCTTGCCTGGGCTGGGTTTTTTGTATCAATTTTGGATAACATTTAAGTGGGGAATTGGAGCCCATCTAACTACGGATCAAAGTTAATGAAGCAATGAATGTGATGCATGCCAAGCCCTGTCATCTCTGTCTCTCTATCCGAACAAATGCACACTGTGTGTGTGCCCTGTGTGTCTTCTGGGGTTTTTTGTTGGGTTTTTTTTTTTGGTTTGGGCTTTTTTTTTAGGGGGGGGAATGTTTTGGTTTTGGAGTTGGTTTTTTTTGGAGGCCATTTCTTTATACTATCATTATCATTATACTTCCTTGGACAGTATAGCTAGGGTAGTGGATTATCATGAGCTCTTCACAGGAGCTTTTCTGCTTATGATTGTAGCAGTCCACAAGTCTGCTGTGGCAAGAAGTAAGCCATGTGTAGCCCTGACAGAGGACAGTTACTTTTATTTTCTTACATCTACTACATTTTGTCCTGTATTTTTCACCATCTCGTCTCTGAAGCATTTGAGGCATTGTCAGGCAGAGAGAATGATAGGGGTTACCTCCTCCATGCTCTGGCTTTGCCTCTGTGGTGTCTCAGGAGAGTCAGAAAAAATGCCTAAAATCAAGGAACGATGAAGCAGATTAGCTAAAAAAAGCAAGTCAAGTGCCAGAAGAGTTTGTTTGTCTTCCCTTGCTCTTTGTCAGCAGAGCTCAGATTTATATTCTAATATTTATGTAGCTGAAGGATATTATAAAATCAGGAGTATTGTGTCTCAACACAGGGGGTTTGTGCACTCCTGTAATCCCTGTAGGAAAATCACATGACTTTTTCTTTATATACTTGAGTCTTTTAAAATTTTTTGTTTTGCTGTTAGTGTCATAGGTAGCTTAATGGATTTCTTGATTGTTGAGCTCCTCTTTTTGGTGCAGTAGTGTTAGTCTTTGCAAGCATTCAAAATGACAGGGAGCATTAAAAACAGTCATTTCAATTGGAGATACCTAGAGATATTTATTTTTTTTCATATATACCCACTGTGTGAAAATAACTTGAGCAGTAGCAGAATTATCCTTGGAAGAGACATGATTTTACTTGTGAATTGGATTTAAAGATAAAATCTGCCTACTTCCCGAGTCGTGGATTTCCTTTTCATTGCTCTGTTAAGATTAATCTAGAGCAAGGCTTAATCCAGAATAAATATGATTGAATTTTCCTTAAATGGTGACATTGTCCAGATCTGGCTCTATTGAAAGCCTTTTCTGGTTTTGCAGTGCTGAGAAATCATGAGCTTATGAGAGCTGCTTGTGAGTACATCATATGAAGAAAGATGCTTTTTCCTCATTTTCTGGCTCATTAGAAAGTAAAATGCTTTCTGGGGTTTTTTAGAATAAAGTTGTTAGGAGACGTTGTATGGAATAGGGTAAATCTGTGTAGTATATTAGCTAAAAATCTTTGTCATGCAGTAAGAGCACCTCACTCCACCTGCAAAGGCCTGTGACAGCCTAAAAGTGTGCCATTAACTGAGCCACTCCTGGGTCTGTGAAGTGGCTGGTAAAGTTAAGTAACTTAATGTATCTTTGTTTCCTCTTTGGGATCCCAGAGAGTGGCAAGCTCAGATTCCACCCCAAGCTCATTGGGCAGTGTATCCAGCAGAGCCAAAGCACAATCCTCCTGTCTGCTGCTACCAAGCACGAGTGTTCATCCTAACAACAAAACCATGCTTCTAAGAATTAATGTTATTTTTTAAAATCTGTTCTCCAGTAGGACGTGTATTAGAGCTGCCAGGTTGTCCTAAATCTACAATTACATCCTAGAATGGAGTAAGAATGTCATCTGGTTTTTGCTCTTTCAGAGGGGAAGGAAGAGAGTGGCAGGGGAAAGCGATTTCCAGGCTGTAACATGCAAGCTTCACAGCCCCTCAAATCATTTCAGGTCTCTTACCTGAGAGCAGGCTGTGATTGGTAACGTTTGGGAGCTGGTAATGCTTCAGGTGCGTGTACCAAATTTAAGATTTAACAAAAAAAGGGGTGGGGGGAGGAAAAGGCAGTTTGCTGTTTAATAGCCTTGCTGTAGGGATGCTGGCAGGTAGCATACTGTAGCAAGCTGTTCCCTGGAGTTTAGGAGTGTATTCAAGGCCAGGAGATTTTAGGGACTTATTAATGGCACTGTAGCTTCAGGCCTTGCTGTTAGCTGGCAGTCACCAAACAAGTAAGAAAGGAGCAATCGGTCCCATGTTTAAGACTGCTGGGCGTGCATGTGTGCCCTGTGCAGCATATTTTTCTTCTGGCTCAAATAATTTTGACCTTCTGAGTTAAACTTTCCCACTTAATGATATTTCCCTATTATTTGAATCCTCTTTTTAGCTGATTTGCATGCATTGCATCACGTTTCATTTAGGATTTGTTACGGTCAAAAGCCAGGGATGAAAGCGAGTGGAATAAAAGGCTGGTTTAATCATGAAATTCTATGGGACTGGAAGCTGCTGGGACCAATTTGGACCAGTCATGGGCAAAAGAAACCTGTTTTGTCCACCGTTGCAGTCTTCCTAGAGCAAAAGTGGAGGTCTCTGTCCGATTTAGAAGAGCAAACTAAACCGGATCGTTCCCCTCCATACACGTGCATTATCCCGTAATGCGCAGAGTCAATCCTCAGCAGAGACTCTGCTGCCCCGCTGCAATGTCCAGCTATTTGGGACAGCCCTTGGGCAAGGTTTTGTCTGCAGCATCCAGAGCTAAGTAAATTGCCAAGAGTTAATCCAGTTAAAGCAAGACATAATCATAGTTACCAGGTTCTGTATTAAAATGCCCTTGGGTTTTTAAGTCCTCAATATGGCTGTAGAGGTGATCACATTCTGGTTGGAAATGTGTGCATGGGTGGAGCACGGCTGCACATCCTGCAGTTCCCTTCCCTCTCAATTCTTCTTGCTGCTTCAAGAAAGAGTCATTTGCTGTAAAGCCAGTGATTGAAAATGACTGTGCAAAAACCCCATCAAAGCCATGCATGCCCTAGAGTCATTAAAAAAAAAAAGAATATAAAGAAATCTAAAAGGCGCCTTGGAATGAGTGAGCTCCTTGGAATGCCAGGAGACACTGCCTTGTTTGCTGTTGTCCCCAGGCAGGACCTAGTAAATCTTTGCTCACAAAAAAAGGGAGAAGGGATGAAATTGTTCTCTGTGAGGTTTGTGATGATGATTAAGTGCTGGCCTGCTGCCTGATGACTGTCACTGGTTTGCAGAAGTGAGAAAGATCTGGGAGAGGTGGCTGCAACTGTGTAGCTGGGAAGTTGTGCTTTTAATTGCTGTTTAAACTTTCCATTTGCATATAGGGTTTTCCTTTTTAAAGAATGACATTTTACGCAAGAAACTGCTAGCATTGTTTCTAGCATGCTAGCAGAAATTGCTGGCATTTATAGCATGGTCAAGCTAACAACTTGTTCTTGCTGCATTGCTGGTACATCTGTTTTTCACCTTAGTACACCTGTATTTTGCTTTCCCATCTGTTTTTTTTTTTATGACTTCTGTCCTGACAGCCCTTGTTCTTGCAGTCCTTGACTCCCCTCCCATGCAGACATATGATCCTGTAACGTTTTCCTTTTTGTCTTTATAAACAATAGGCAGGCAGTCTCATAGCATAAATCTGAAGTCAAGGGAGCTTTGCAGATTCAGCTTGACAACTCTTCTCTCTGAATTATTTAAAGGCCATAAACAAAAAAAAGCCAGCGCATCTAGAGCTTCAGGTGACTTCTCAGGTCTTGTGGAGAATGCCTGCTGGCAAGTCCTGCCAATTTTTCCCATTTAAAGCTACAGCATTCAGTAGAATAGCAAACACAGTTAGAACTCAGGGGCTACCTCCTGGTATTCCTTAGGGGAGGACAAGTTGCAGGGAGGTGAATGAGCACATCAAGGAGAAGGAAAGTGGAAGATGAATGAAAAAATAGGGAATTTCTAGTAAGAATTGTATGTCAAGTCTGGGTTTTGGGGTTTCCTCCTACCACCCCGTCTTGCAATCAGTGAATTTGTCTGACATACATACTGGGTTTTCCTCTGAATTCAGTCTCAGTCCTTGGTGGTTTTTCTTTGGGATTTTTTGTTTGGTTTTTGGTTGTTGGGGTGTTTTTTTACATCCTTCGTTTTTAAATCAAAACTGCCTTTCAGTAGCTGAATGAGCCAATGATTTCTGGCTTCTCAGGTGTGTTTTTGTCATTGGTTTCACTCGTCCTTCTGGATTCAGGAGTGTTTTAGATAGGTGGGATTAGGGAAGCAGACAGCAGAGCACAGTCGAGTCCTCTAGATGATGTGAAGTTCATTATTACCTTTTGAATAGTTCATTCTGCAGAACAAAGTAGGGAAGATGGCATGTCTTGCATTTATTGTGCTAAAGCTATAAAGCTATGCTCTCATTATTCGTAATACCTAAGGCATAGCTGTCTTCTCTTCCCACACCCTTCTACTCCCAGATAAATACAATGGAGAAAGCATCAGCAGTAGTAGGATATTACAGAAGCAACCACGTATGTATCATCTATACCTGTATGATTTTGTTTAATGAAGTTCTTCACCTTTTATGTACAGTCAGATAAAATTCAGTTTACAGTACTGTCTTTTTCAGTACCAGCCAAACAATTTGGTAATCAAGGTTGGTATTTTGCATTGTGGCCTGACTTTGAAAACTGACCTGGAGAAGCTTGTGTGCTTCAGATATCTTCTTTTAGAGATTTCCAGCATCTTTCAGTTTACAAACGAAAGATTGCTGTCTTCCAAACAGCCTTGCAGATGAAGCTCAAAGTCCACTTCCGCTCCCTTTTGCATACAGTCATAATAGGTTTGCAGAGACCACGCTGACCATGAAACAGGCCATCTCTAAACAGTTGTTGGCTGTTGGTGAGAAGGAGATGGCTCTGCTGGCTAGGGGAGGATGTTCAGCTCTGCTGCACCATCCTTACCTATGCGTACCATGTAGCACAAGAGCAGAAGACAGTGAAGCTTTCTAATGCAATCCTATGTCTTGAAGGCTATGTGCAGGGGAAAGATTTAAGTGAAACAGGAATAATATTTTGAGGAGAGAAAGCATCCTTTTTCAAGACTAGAGAAGGCCATGTGGTTTGGTATGGATTGTCCAGCCTTGTCTGCATTGCAGGAGGTTTCAAGCGCAGTGCTGTACACGATCCTGTTACAACATTAGCTGAAATGGATGTTGGAGAGCAGCAGGTTGTGAATTTTCAAGATTAATGGAAACCTTTGTTTTACTTTAATTAAACTTCCATTCTTTAAATCAAAGTTCTCTTTCCTAAAAAGGGTTTTGTTATAAATAGGTATAGGTATCATTTCATGAAGCTTATAATACTAATGTTCATGTTGTGCCTTGATTTTTCTCTGCAAGCAACAATTCATCTCTCTTATCTCAATAGGTCCTGGTGATTTCACTTCTGTAGCACATGTATGTGTTGCATAGCAAATGTAAGAAATATATATCCTTTAATGGCTTACACAGCTACAAGCTGGGCCACCTTGCATACAGGTACTCTAACTTCTGTTCTTACCACCAAGCAGTTTGCTGCCCTCTGGGTGGAAGCAGCCTCCGGGGATGAGATATTTTTGCTCTCCTGCTGTGCTTCATTTCCCCTTCTCTTGCCGTAGCTCTGCTCACCATGCAGATATGTAATCACCTACCCTCCCTGCCTGTAGCCTTAGTTGAAGATGCAGCATCTATGTATGCTGTCATTCCCATCCCCTCAGACAGCATCCTCAGTGCTGACACTTAGACCCATGACTGTTCCTGTTGCTATTAAGTATAGTATTCCTGGTTTAAAGAGAAATGAAGGCTTTGATTTTCATCGTTGCCAGACTTCTGGCCCACCTAGTAACACAATTAAAAGGCTTGCAGATGCAGTAAAACCATCATACTACTTTTCCAGCTGGCATGAGTAAAGCATTCAGAATAGTTAATGTGCTTTGCAGATACTGAGCACTCAAGTCCCCCTGCAATGTTATTCAAAGTCCTGTTAACAAAATGCTCAGCTTTTTAACATGTGTCCAGAACTTTCAAAGTTGATTGGTTTAGGATACTGTAGTATGAGGACTTGTCCTGGGTTCAGCAGTAGCAGTCATTTTCTCCTTCTTAGTAGCTCGTGCAGTGCTGTGGTTTTGCCTTTCAGCCTGGGAACAGCGCTGATAACACTGGTGGTTTTAGTTACTGCTCAGTAATTTTTAGTCTGACCATGGACTTTCTGAGTCTCATGCTCTGCCAGGGAGGAGGGGAAGGCAGGAGGAAGCAGAGACAGGGCACCTGACCCAAACTGACCAAAGAGGTATTCCATACCACAGCACATCATTCCCACTATATAAACAAGGTCCTGGCAGGACATGTGGTCCCATGGAGACAGGAGCCCACACTGGAGCAGGTTTCCTGGCAGGACCGGTGACCCCATGGGGGATCTGTGCTGGAGCAGTTAGTGAAAAACTGCAGTCCATGGGAAGGACATACATTGGAGAAGTTCATGGAGGACTGTATCCCATAGGAGGGATCCTGCACTGGAGCAGGGGAAGAGTGTAAGGAGTTGTTCTCCTCACGAGGAAGGAGCAGCAGAAACAATGTGTGATGAACAACCAAAATCCCCATTCCCCAGCTCCCAGCGCTGCAGGAAGAAAGAGGTAGAGATCTCAGGAGTAAAGTTAAGCTCAGGAAGAAGGGAGGGGTGGGAAGAAGGTGTTCTAAGATTTGGGTTCTATTTCTCATTACTGATGCTTCTTATTGGCAATAAAATAAATCAGTTTTCCCAAGTCAAGTCTGTTTTGCCCATGATGGTAATTGATGAACAATTTCTCCCTGCCTTATCTTGACCCATGAGCATTTTGTTAGCTTTTTCTCTCCCCTGTCCGGCTGAGGAGAAGGAGTGCTAGAGCAGCTTTGATGGACAGCTGGCATCCACCAGGATCAACCCACCACACTGGGTGTTGTCCAAAGAGACAGCGGGTGACAGCTCCCTGCACCAAAGAGTTGACAACCAAACTGTGTGAAATTAACAGTAGCAAAGTATGAATCCGTTATCAATTTTAAACCAATTGATTCTCTCAGTCCATCAGCCATTTCATGAGTTCCTGCCAAAGTGTTGCCCTCTTGCTGACCCAGACAGCCAAACTTGGCTTGGCTGCCTTCATCAGTCCTGGCATCTCCTGTGATTAACGCATTCTCCTATGTTGATTGCCACTATCTGTGGTTGTAGTGCATTATCTTTCTTCTATTTTTGCTTTGGGGGAATGATGTCATGTGAGAGGTTTAGTAAGGTTTTTCTTTCTAGCCTGTCCCACTGGTACTGGCCAGCATGAGTTCCTACCAGTTATACTGCTGCAAGGCCTCTTTCTCCAAAGGTTAATCTGGGGCTTTATCTGCCCTGTCTTAAGCCTACGTTAGTTTTAATACCTTAGTATTAGTCAAGACTTTCTCTCTCTTGCATTAATTAGGTGAATTCTATGCTATTTAATCTTTGTGCACTCTATGTCCCAGCTTGGGAACCATGCAGGAACTGGTTGACTTTGTGAGTGCTCTCATGTAGTAACACTTCTTATGTCCTTCTGCTTGGAAAAGGAACACCCTGCATCCTGCCAATCATGAGACAGATTTCATATTGATAGTTGGGTCCGTTAATCATAGAGATCCAGTTGCCAAAGATGTTGAGGAGCTGATCTCTTCTTAGTTTGAGTAAGAGTTTTTGAAAATCTATCCAGCTTTGCTGAAAGGCATGCGCTTGGATTAAAGGAACTGACAGTAGGCAGTATCTGCGTCTGAAACATTGCATCACATGATCTTTGGGAAACCTCAAATGTTTCCAAATGTGATGTAATTTTCATACAGAGCAGAATTCATGATTTTGGAACACGAAAAAAAAACGAAGGCTGGACTTGTCCCAGTGTGGGCTGTTTGATTGAATTCTAGATGGCTGCCAGGCACTGTCAAAAAAAAAATCCCTGATAGTTTGGGCAAATCAATTTGTCTGTCAGCAATAGCTTCAGTCTCAGGAATCGGTGTTTTTCCTCTGCCACATGGGGGAATGCATCTGAAACTGCAGGTTGAGGGCACAGAGGAACATGTCCTCAGAGCTGGTTGTGTGAGTGCTACCATTGTCTGGGACCACTGTGGGGGTCATCTCTTGGATGTGGGGAGAAGGAGATGATAGGTGAAATTCAGGCCATGTATTTCAGTCTCTGCATGGCCTGAAAGACTAGTTAAACTATAGGCTTGTAGGAGAGTGAGGATATTGGGACAGCTGGTGTTTTCCAAGATTCATAACTGTTCAGCGTGTTGTGAGCAGAGTCAGTATCATTCAGGAATTTCTTGCTCTTCTCCTGTGCTCCTGGCATGGGAGCCTGGTGTGAAACTCCCCAAGGGTTAGATGAGTTACTGAACTGCTTGGGAGATACCAGACACTTGTATAGGTCTAGGACCTACAACTTCTAGTTAAGTGTCCTTTATCCAATGAGTTTAGATGAGTGCATAGGTGTGAACCAGGGGATGGGAAGGATCAGTAAGTGTTCCTCAAAACACTTGGCTGGGTTTCATGTTTGACGCAGGGTGATCAGCTTCACCTGGCAGGCTGTTGAAGTTCAGGGTTGATTTTTAGCATGCTTGATGACAGTGGTTTGTGCCCCTAGTCTTTTAGGGGAAGGAACACAGCAGGAACAGATTTCTCATCAGCAAACAAGTAAATACTGCAGTTCAGGAGGGGAATGCTTATTAGGAGAGTTAAATCTCAGTGGTATTTCTCCCTGCTTTTTCTCTTCAGCACTTCATTGTGAGCATCTGGATTAACCTTGGGCAAATCCACTAAGTGTGTTGCCTCTGTTTCCCCACATGTCAAAATAGGATAATACTTAGCTACCTCACCATGGCATTTGTTACACTCAATTAATGTTGTAATGTGTCTTTGGTTCCTCTGATAAAATGTGCCGTGTGAATGCTAAGTTGTTTTTACTGATTGGACTGTTAATTAAAAGTGCACATATAAATGATTTATTGGCATTAGAGAACTAAGACTTAATAATTTAAAATATTAATGTCAGGGTGGTTGGGTCTGGTTTAACCCTGTATCATTCAGCTATTTAGAGACTGAAACTAATGGCACAGGGAGAGGAAGGGAGGCAGCAGCCGGACCAGCTAATGGATTATTTCATAGAATTTTTATGTAGGGACTGATTCAATAACAGGTTCTTAATGATTTCTTTGCCTCAGTCTTCACCAGCAAATGCTCTGACCACACCACCTAAATCCTGGAAGGCAGATGCAGGGACTGGGAGAATGAAGACGCAGGGCCCACTGTAGGAGAGGATCTGGTTAGAGAACATCTTAAGAACCTGAATGTACACAAGTCCATGGGACCTGATGAAATCCATCTGTGGGTCCTGAAGGAGCTGCAAAT
>JANRGW010035597.1:0-13027 GCA_024733675.1 Psilopsiagon aymara
CTTCGACCTGCTGGTCATGCTTCTTTTGATGCAGCCCAGGATACAGTTGGCTTTCTGGGCTGCGAGCATGCATTGCAGGCTTATGTTCATTTTCTTATCAACCAACACCCCCAAGTCCTTCTCCTTGGGCTGCTCTGAATCTCATATTTATATATATATATGCACACATAGAGAGATATCATTACCTGTATGTAAAAATTCTGATTGGGCTGGGCCACCCCTGTTGGCAGATCCCCTCGTGTTGACCAGCCAGGTGGCTTTTGGTAATGTATATCCTGATGTTTGAAAGTCCCACCACCTGTTGCTCTCAGTGTAGTTTTTAACAGTGCACTGTACTTTTCCATTTTCCCAGGGGCGGGTGCATGGTAGGGGATGTGATATACTCACTCAATGCCTTGCTGTTTGGCTCAAATGTCTACAAGGCTGTTCTGAAAATGAGTCCCATTGTCTGACTCAATTCTCTCTGGGGTGCTGTGTTGCCACAAAATTTGTTTCTCAAGGCCCAGGATAGTATTCTGGGCAGTGGCGTGAGGCACAGTGTATGTTTCCAGCCATCCAGTGATTGCTTCCTCCATGGTAAGCACATGGTGCGTGCCTTGGGAGGTTGGTGGGACTGTGATATGGTCAATATGCTAGGCCTCCCTGTAGTTGTACTTCAGCCGTTGTCCTCCATACCAGAGAGGCTTTAACCTTTTGGCTTTCTTAATTGCAGCACATTTCACATTCGTGAATAACCTGGGCAGTAGTGTCCATTGTTAAGTCCACCCCTCGATCACAAGCCCATCTGTGTGTTGCATCTCTGCCTTGATGGCCTGAGGTGTCATGGGGCCACGGGGCTAAGAACAGTCCGCCCTCATGTTGCCAATCTAAGTCCATCTGAGCCACTTCAGTCTTAGCAGCTTTATAGACCTGTTGGTTGTTCTGGTGTTCCTCAGTGGCCCGACTCTTGGGTGCGTGAGCATCTCTATGGCGTACCTTCACCTCCAGGTTCTGCACCTGGCAGCAATATCTTGCCACAGTGCAGCAGCCCAAATGGGTTTCCCGCTGGGTTGTGTGGTAACACCCCCAAGGGCATTTGCCACCATCCATGAGTCAGAGTAAAGATAATTTCTGGCCACTTTTCTCATTTAGTAATGTCCAAGGCCAGCTGGATGGCTTTCATCTCCGCAAACTGGCTTGATTCACCCTCTCCTTCAGCAGTTTCTGCAACTTGTCACTGGGGACTCCATACAGCTGCCTTCCATCTCTGATGCTTTCCCACACCACAGCAGGACCTATCAGTAAACAAGACATATTGCTTTTCGCTTTCTGACAGTTCATTATGTGTGGGGCCTCTTCAGCACACATCACCTCCTCCTCTGGTGACATTCCAAACTCTTGTCCCTTGGGGCAGTCCATGATGAATTCTAGAATTCCTGGACAACTGGGGTTTTCTATTCAAGCTTGCTGTGTAATTAGTGCAGCGCACTTACTCCATGTGGCATTGGTTGCATGATGTGTATTTTGTGTACTGCATAGTCCCTAGTGGTAAGTAGAATTGAAACCTAGGGACGTGATCTGTTCTGGAAGAGACACAAATGTCTTTGAAATAATTTGTGGCTGAGGTTACTTATACTTTATCACACCAGAAAGAAGTTTCAGAACTTCTTGTCTGGCAGATAATACTTTAATTATGGAGCAGGATCCTTAGCTCTTTACCCAGGAGAAGTGCCTCGGAAGTGGCCCTCTTCTGGCAGCAACTGGCACATACTCAGTAGTGCTGAATAGGTCTAGATTCAAGCCCTGCAGTGGCATGCTGGAGGTTTGTTTAGTAAGAGGTACTGACTGTAAGGGGCAAAACCTTCAGCAGTTGTTAGCAGGTCAGTGGTGGGATGTAGTGGAATTCAGGAGGTGAAAGCTGACCTTTCTTAAGCTGCTTCCTTCTCTACTGTTGACAGGCAGGGAGCTATTGAAGGAAACACCAAGGGAATTGTTAAGCAGTTGTTAGTCTGGAGCATACTTTGAATTTGTGGAGTGGAGTTTAATTAGCACCATAATGGAGTTGAGGGTTCAGCCTTCCAATGAACATTTTATATCAAAGAAACAAATTCTAAGTGGGCAAATAAAATTTTATAAATAATTCGGTTTTTTTTCTTTTATTTTATCTTCTTATTTTTTGCCTTGATTTTGCTTTGTAGTTGAAATAAGTGACCACACTTGTGTTATTTGCACAGCCTATTGCAAAGAAGTGAGCTGACAGGGCATAGTGCAGTAAACACACATCCTTGACATCTACCCAAAGTACTTCTGCACTTTTTGAACCTCCTTTTTGAGGCTTCTCCAGATTAACTCCTACACACTTAAGTTATCATGATCTTCCTTTTGTATGAACAACTCTTGTCTTAGGAGGATTTATCTGTTTTTCCTGGGATAAATAGATTTCATTATGTCGCTATGGTTTCTGTATGAATTCTGGAGATTTTTTGGTTTTATTAGTTCTACAGGTGTAATCTTTCTACTGCTTTATTTTTCTTCCTTAAATCCATTCGATGTATTAAAAAATATGATTTCTCCTTCTGGTTTTGAGGCTACAGTGTGTATTTCCCATTCAGACTTTAAACATACAGAAACTGTATGATGATGGGGGTCTTTTGAATGACCATAGACATGAAGAATACAGCTTCTTAGTAAAAATATTTAGTCTCCATGTCTTATAAAAGACGTAGATTCAAGAGTAATTACTGTATTCATGAACTGATGTCTTGCATTTACTGCTAAAATCTGGAAATGTTCATTAGGTTGCAGGATATCTCAGTATAAATAGTGTCTTAAACCTCTGCCTGCCAGCAATAATTTCTGGCATTGGTCAGCTTCCCCTTTGTGCAAACAGAAGCCTTCTTTTGTAACATGCCAGATTCTAACTTCTCTTTTTACCTGATTGTCTTTTTCTGTAGGCAAGAAGTACCTGTTTGTGTATGGTGGCCGTTCTGTTCTGGAGCCTGTGCTGGGGGACTGGTATTTCCTGCACACTCAAGAGCTTTCTTGCACTGGGGTAAGAACTTAGGGAGGCCTGAAAAGTAGAAATAGCCTTCGCTTTGTAGATGTGTGCTGCTGTGTTGCAAGGCCAACTAAATTACAGAGGTATTGCCATATTGAAAAGGATGGCATTGGCAGTACTGACACACTCCATTGTGGTTAGAATCAGAGCTAACTTCTGAACACCTTGCCATTTATTGGAATGCATTCTTCGCAGAATAGTTGAGGTTAGAAAGGACATTTGGTGATCATCTAGTACAGCACCCTTGCTTACAGCAGTTCTAACTAGAACAGGTTGCTCAAGGTATTGTCCAGTTGGGTTTTGATTATTTCTGAAGATGGAGCCTTCACAACCTCTTGGACAACCTATCAGTGCCTAATAGGAAATGTGAGGGGGTTTTTATGCTTAAGGGTTTTTTTTTTTTTTTTTTGTATTTCTGTTTGTGCCCATTGTGTTTTGCCCTGACTCTGGATGCTACTGACCACATTCTGTCTCTCTTTTCTTTCATCTTTCCCAGTTGGCATTTACATATATTGATCAGATTTCCCTGTGAGCCTCCTTGGTCACTGAGGCAGGCAGCTCACTCAGGTGCTGCATGATCTGCAGTGGATACTCCAGCATGCAGGGGGGTTCCTGAAGTGCAGAAACCTCAGGGGAGCAGCCATGACCAAGCCCCTCTCACCTGTAAAAGAACCCCTTGGGGATCACTGTGACCAGGGCAGGCGGATGGGGCACAGCATGGCTCTGCCAGGCAGAACCTGGTGATTTAAGGCATAGAGGAAAGTTGCAACAAGTTCCTGCAGCAGACGCATCTCCTCCATCACTGCCTCACCTTGCCAGGTGCCTTTGTACTACAGGTATGAGGTTCTGGAAGTGGAACCAAACAATTATGAGGGTGATGGTCCATCTAGCTTGGAGGTGTTGACAAGGTTAAGTTGGCCTGTGCCCTGCATCAGACCACTTCCATTAAGAAAAAAAGATATTATTTTCATAGGAGATTCTCTTCTGAGTGGAGCAGAAGGCCCAATATTCTGACCAGGCCAACTTCCTTAGGAAAATCTGCTGCCTCCATGGGGCCTTTGTTGAAGATGTTGCAAGAAAACCTCTTACCCTGGTATGGCCCTTAGATTATTATCCATTATTGCTTTTTCATGTAGGCAGCAATGAAGTTTCTATAAGAAGTCCAAAGGTGATCAAAAGATACTGCAGGTCCTTAGGACAACTGGTTAAGGGTTCAAGAGCACAGGTTATATTTTCCTCCGTCCTTCCAGTTACACAGAATTATGAGGGAAGTAATGGGAAGACACAGTAAATCAATACCTGGCTCCAAGCCTGGTGTCACTGGCAGAATGTGAGTTTTTTTGATCTCAGGTCAGTCTGCATGACACCAGGCTGCTGGCAACACGTGGAGTGCACCTTTCTCACTGGGGAAAAAGGGGTTCTGCATAGGAACCCTTTTTAGGGAGTTAGCAGGGCTTATTGGAAGAGCTTTAAACTAGATTTGAAGGGGTAAAAGAGTATAAAATGAGGTTCAGTAGTGATTAGCCCCAGGACAGCACACCAATAGTTGAGGGACAGCATTTGGGTGAGGTCCTTCACTCCGCTCCATGATGTGCTGAGTACACTGGAGCACATTTGAAATTTCTTTATGCTAATGCATGCATGAGGAGTAAGCAAGAGGGGTTGGAAGCTTTGGCCTAGTCCCAAGCAAGACATCATGGAGCAAGAAACATTGTGGAACAAGTCATAGAGTCATAGAATAGTTAGGGTTGGAAAGGACCTTAAGATCATCTAGTTCCAACCCCTCTGCCATGGGCAGGGACACTTCCCACTAAACCATATCACTCAAGGCTATGTCGAACCCGGCCTTGAACACTGACAGGGATGGAGCATTCACAACTTCCGTGGGCAACCTGTTCTAGTGCCTCACCACCCTAACAGTAAAGAATTTCTTCCTCGTATCCAGTCTAAACTTCCCCAGTTTAAGTTTGAGCTCATTACCCCTTGTCCTCTCACTACAGTCCCGAATGAAGAGTCCCTCCCCAGCATCCCTATAGGCCCCCTTCAGATACTGGAAGGCTGCTATGAGGTCTCCATGCAGCCTTCTCTTCTCCAGGCTGAACAGCCTCAACTTTCTCATCCTAGGTCCTGTGATTGATGTCCCGTGGTGGATCGTTTTAGGCTCTACAGAAGGGATAGGCAGGGTAAGTGAGGCTGGAGGGGCAGCTCTGTATGTAAGGGTGAGCTTGGATTGTGTGGTGTGATGCTTGCAGTTGGCAGTGACACAGTTGGGAGCCTCTTTGTAAGGATTAAAGGAAAAGCCAATAAAGCAAATGTTGTGGGAGTCTACTATCAGCCACCCAGCCAGGACAGTAATAGTGATGGAGCTAAGGGTTATCTCTAGATCAGCTGCATTTGTCCTTATGGGTGATTTTTACTTCCCAGATGACAACTGGGAACCTCATGCAGGAAATTCCTGAAGCATGTTGAAGATAACTTCTTGGTGCAGGAGCCAGCTGGGAAAGGTGCCCTCTCAGATCTGTTGTTTGTAAACAGTGAAGGACTCACAGGCATAGTGGTGATCGGTGGTTGTCTTGGTCATGGTGACTATGTGAAGTATTTGAGTTTCAAATTTTTGGTAATATGGCAACTGCCAGCAAAACTTTGACGCTAGATACAGGAACTTTGTGCTGCTGAAGGAACTAGTTAGGAAGGTGCCCTGGGTATCTGTTTTTGAAGGCGCTGATGGCCATGAATGCTGGTCAGTTTTTAAGAGCACAGGAGCAGTCAATTCCAAAGTGTCAGAGGTCAAGCAAGTGGAGCAGAAGGCCAGCTTGTCTGAGCAGAAATCTTCTGGAACTCCAAGTGGAAAAGGAATGTGTATTGGAAGCAAGGACAGATGACACAGGAGGACTACAGAGATGCTGTTTACCACTGTGGGGAGAAGTTTTGTGTGGCCAAGCTTGGTGAGAGTTCAAGCTCGCCAGCACTGTGAAGGACAACAAAACAGCAAAAAAGAGAGGAAAAGCTAGTTCAAAAGCAAGAGGAGGATCAGAGATAACATTGGGCTGTTACTTGATGAGGTTGGGTACCTCACAGATAGGGTCATAGAAAAGGTGCAGATTTTAATGACTTCTTTTCCTCTGTCTCTGACACAGACTGTATGTCTCTCACAATATCCTGAACACAGTGTCCAGCACACAGCTAGACAAGTCCATAGTATGATGAGTGAACAATTGGCTGATGGGTCAGGCTCAAAGAGTTTTTAGTAAATGGGGTTACATCAGGCTGCTTGCCTGTGGTGTTCATGGGGCTCAGTTATAGGGCCAGGGCTCTTTAATGTCTCTATAAATGATTTGGATGCAGGAATTGAATGTACATTAAGTATATTTGCTGGTGATACTAAATTAGGAGAAGCAGTGGATTCTGTTGAGAGTCGAGAGGCCTTCCAGAGAGATATGGATAGACCAAGAGAGCTGGGCAGTCACCAACCATATGAATTTTAACAAGAGCAAGTGCTGGGTTCTGTTCCTAGGATGGAATAATCCTGGTTATACACACAAACTGGGGGACAAGAGGCTGGAGAGCAGGGCTGCAGAAAGAGATGTGGGGATCTGAGTTGATGACGAGTTGAACGAGTCAGCAGTATGCCCTGGTAGCCAAAAGGGCTGACCATGTCCTGGGGTGCATGGAGCACAGCATCTCTGGCTGATCAAGGGAGGTGATTGTGACACTCTGTGCTGCACTGTGGTCCCCACAGTGTGGCCCCATCTTGGGTGCTGGGTGCAATTTTGGGTGCCTCAGTATAAAAAGGGCATCAACCTATTAGAATGCGTCCAGATGAAGGCAGTCAAGGTGGTAAAGGGTCTCAGGGGCAAGATTTATGAGGGGTGGCTAAGGTAACTTGATTTGTTCAGCCTGGAGAAGAGAAAGCTAAAGTGTGCCCTCATCACAGTCTACAACTTGTTTACAGGGAGCAGTGGAGGGGGAGCTGCTCATCTCCTTTCTCTGCTGACCAGCAACAGTGCATGAAGGAATGAAGCTGTGTCAGGGGAAGTTCAGATCAGACATTAGGAGAAGGTTTTTCACTGAGAGGGTGGGTAGTCACTAGAACAAGTTCCCAAGGGAAATGGTCATGGTACTAAGCCTGTCAGAACTCAAGAAGCATCTGGACAATGCTTTAAGTTACATGGTTCAATTTTAGGTAGTCCTGCGAAGAGCATGGAATTAGACTCAATTATCCCTTGCAGGGTAGTGCCAAATTATTTGGAAATCAGACTTTGAGAATAGAATTCACTCTGTGAAAATGGTGGTGTCCCACAGGATCAGTCCTGGGTTCCAGTTATTAATGACAAGAATGATGATGTCAACTGCCTATTTTATATAGGCAGAGTAGATCAATAGTACATTAGTGGACAAGATGAAAATTCAAAATTACTTTGACATGGAAGAAATACTTGTGGAGAAACAATCTGCAGTTTATTAAAGATGGACTGAATTTTAAAAATAGTGCATGGCACAATTGTATGGTGAGAGATGCATAATTACAGGAAATCATCGAATTGTGGAATGGTTTGGGTTGAAGGGACTTTAGAGCTCCTCCAGTTCCATTCCCCTGCCACAGGCAGGTACACCTTCCACTAGAGCAGGTTGCTCCAAGCCCTGTGTCCAACCTGGCCTTGAACACTGCAGGGATGGGGCAGCCACAGCTTCTCTGGGCACCCTCTGCCAGCGCCTCAGCACCCTCACGGGGAAGGACTTGTGCCTAAGAGCTCATTTCAGTCTCCCCTCTGGCAGTTTTAAAGCTGTTACCCTTTGTCCCACCACTAGTTGCTGTTATAACAAGTCCTCTCCAGCTTTCTTACAGGTTCCCTGTAGGTACTGGACCACAAGCTAAACATGAATGAGCAATAATCATGCTGTTGTGGAATGCCTAAACTGTGTGCACAGGTGTGCAACCAGGAATGTTATCTGTAAGAAACATGAGTTAGTCCTTTCTGTTCTTTTCAATGCTCTTATTCTCAGTGGGACCATTGTTAAATAGAGCAGGTTCCTGAGAAATAGAGGTGTCTGGGATGCAAATACAGCTCTATAAAGGTATGCAGCAAGAATGACCAGACTGCATAACTTGCAGGGGAAGATTATGAAGGACTTGCAGCTGTTGAGTCTGGAGAGGAGTCAAGGCACAAATAAATCTTCAGCTATGTAAAATATAGCTGCAGAGGGGACAAACAAGTTGTTTTAAATTTTTACTTTGATTAGTACAGGGAATCTATGGAGAGGGCAACTGGACACTAAGAAAAGCTATTGTGAAGTGCTGCAACAGACTGCCTAAAGAAGGGAGAAATTCTTGTCATGGCAGACTTACATAAGCTATTAAATAACCATCTCTTCAGGTGGTAATCAATAGAGTTGAATTTGCTGTAGGAGAAAGGGATGGACCAGATGACCTCTGAAATTTTCTTGACAGCTTGTTTGCTATGAAATTCCTTTACACCCCTCATTTTACACAGTTTCCTTTACAGCTTGCACTAAGGGTTTTCTTTCTCCATTTTAGTGCTGCAGTTCAGCATTTTGTCTTACTGTGGTAGGAGCCACTGGTCACCTGCTTTGTGTTGGTGAACTTGTGGTTCTCAGGTGTGTGTCTTGAACAGAAAGCAGCATACAAGAATGCAGAGAAAGATGCCTTCAATAAATGTGCAGAAAGAAAGCCCTTGTGGTTTAAGCCCAGCCCGTAACTCAGAACCACGTAACTGCTTGCTCACTCCTCCCTTCTTCCCTTCCCCTCTCCCTCTTCCCCCCGCCCCTTCCTGCCAGAGGGATGGGGTGGAGAATAGAAAGAATGTAACTCCCATGGGTTGAGATAAGAACAGTCCACCAATAATAATAATGATAAGGGAAATAAGGAAAGAGGATATAAAACTGAAAGGTAGAAAAGGAAAAGAAAATAACAAACGCAAGTGATGCCCAATAATACAGTTGCTCAGCACCTGCCAATGGATACCCAGCCCTACCCAAGCAGTGATCTGGGCCTCCCAGGTAACTCCTCCCAGTTTCTATACTGGGCATGACTTGCTGTGGGATGGAATACCCCTTTGGCTAGTTTGGGTCAGGTGTCCTGTCTCTGCTTCCTCCTAGCTTCCCGTGCCCCCCCCCCCCCACTGGCAAAGCATGAGATTGATAAGTCCTTGATCAGAATAAATATTACTCAGCAACAACTAAAAACACCAGTGTGTTATTAGCACTGTTCTTAGACTAAAGTAGAAAACACAGCACTGCACCAGCTGCTAAGGAGAAAAATGACTGCTAGAGCTGAACCAGGACAGCCTTCTAAAGGGTATGATATTAAATATGAATGACATTAAATAAACTTTAGGTCAGAGAAAACTGGAGATAGTGAAAAATGAAACACTTCTGCTTAGCAGTCCCTAGAGAAAGACGTGTAGGTTGTTTTCTGGTTGTTCCCTGTCACACTTACTCTTTTCTGCTCCAGCAACTGTTCTACCCTGTGGCAGGAAAGAATGTTACATTCCACAGGACGTGCAAACGGAAGAGATCATTTAAGAGCCTAGACATGAAGAAGGTACTTAGGCTGGCAAACTTCAACCTTGGACTTGTTTTCCTAGATTCCTGTGGAGGGTCCGGTACCAGAAAGCCGTCACTCTCATGCTGCCTGTAGCTGGAAAGGAGGAGTGGTAATTGCAGGAGGTCTGGGAGCAGCTGAGCAGCCATTAGGTTCAGTTTTCTTTCTGAGGGAGCTTGAACATGGCTTTCAATGGCTGACGGTAGAGACACACCCTCCTCTCATACCAAGGTAAGTAGAAGGCTTTCAGCAGTGGATCTTTGGCCTGTCTTCATCTCTGTTACTAATGGAGTTCAATCTCATTTTGAGCTCACAGGTATTCACATACTGCACATGTGCATGATGGAAAACTTCTGCTTGTTGGTGGAGTGTGGTTTCACACATCCTCTGTGCCAGGCATCACTGTCATTGACTTAATAAGTGGTCTCTGCTTGGACTATATGATTAATGTGGTAAGTACTGCAATTTTTCTTTTAGGGTAAACAGTGTCAGGTGAAGGAATGTGGTAACTTCAAGGCTATTCCCTGAAATGGAGTCAGAAATGCAAAGTAGGCAGATTCATGAGTGGAATAAACATTCCCTGTTTGAATTTTGAAGTGCTTTTACCTGCTCAGAGAGCATAATAACGTTAAGAGAGTCTGAGTGTGCATAAGACTGGAGGGCATGGGGCAGCTCTATTCCAGACAAGGGCATGGAGCTGCTCTATTCCAGGCAAGGGGAGCAGAACTGAGATGGGCACAAGCACAGTAATTTCAAGATGTCTGTGGAAGAAGAGAATATATCAGACCAGAGCCTGAGGTAGCCTTTATGGTGGAAATTGCTGTGTGCTGTAGCTGCTGCCAGAAATACAAGAAGAAAACAGCATGGAATTACTGTAAACTCCACTTATTAAATGTAAGAAAACTTTAGTGTAAGGGTGATGGAGCACTGAATAGGTAGCTGAGAGAGGCTGTGGTGTCTCCATCATTTGAGATACTCAAAACCTGACTGGGCAAGGTACAGAGCAACCTGCTGTAGTTGAGCCTGCTTTGAACAGGTGTGGCTGGACTAGATGATACCCAAGGGATGCCTTCCAGCCTCAACTACTCTGTGATTCTGTTCTGTGATTGAGCCTTAGGTGGCATGGTTTAGCATGAGGTGTCCCTGCCCATGACAGGGGGCTTGGAGCTGGATGATCTTGAGGTCTTTTCCAACCCTAACTATTTTGTGGTTCTGTGATTCAGTGAAGAACAATCATAAGGTGATTTTGGCATACTCTGGGCAAAACTTAGCCTAAATCTGTGAGTAGTCCTAATCTGTGGTAATACTGCCTGGAATACAAGAAAGGCATGGACCTGAGGCAGTTCCAGAGGAAGCCACAGACATGATCAAAGGCTTGGAACTCCTCCTGAGAGGACACACTGAGAGAGAGTTGGGGTTGTTCAGCCTGAAGAAAAGGTTCCAGCAAGACCTTATTGCAGCCTTCAGTACTTAAAGATGGCTTATAAGAAAGATGGGGACAGACTTCTTGGTAGGGCCTGCATCATTAGGACAAGGGGCAATAGGTTTAAACTAAAATAGGGTAGATTCAGGCTAGATACAAGGAAGAAACATTTTACAGTGAGGGTGATGAAACACTGGAACAGGTTTCCCAGTGAGGTTGTAGATGCCCCATCCCTGGACACATTCAGGGTTGGACAGGGTTCTGAGCAACCTGATCTGGTTGAAGATATCCCTGCCTAATGCAGGGGGGGGTTGGACGAGATGATCTTTAAAAGTCCCTTCCAACCCAAACCCAAACTTGTGATTCTATGAGAAAGCTTCAGTTGCTTGACAAGTTTTTATTTATCTTTTACATAGAGAAACAAATTTCTTTAGATACCTGTATATATGGATTCTGTCCTTGGTGAAACTGGGATTTGTGACTGGTCTGGTTTGTATCATAGGCAGTATGTGTGCATCTGTCTGACCTTGCAGCATTTTCCTGAGGGCATAAAGCATGAAGTATGCTTAAATGTAGGGTTTTTTTTTTTTTTTTTTTTTTTCTTACTGTCTACAGCGGTTAGAAGTGGCCCAGGATCCTTTGGCTAAATAGGTTTCTGTTGCCGGATAGCAGTGAGGATGGTTAAAGTAGTAATAAAGTTATATCTAAAAGGACAGAACTGTTTACATGGCATAAGTGGATGTAGATGGATGGATTGGGAGTTGTCTTTGCTTATGAGCTGTTTGTTTTGACTTGGGTGAAACTCTGTAGCCTTTTGAACCTCCCAGTACTGAGCTAAAACATTGATAGTACTGTACAGTGTATGTGGACTGGTCCCAGATTTTGAAAGACTGGAATTGTCAGTGGTTTTCTGTGCAGCAGTGAGTATTATTAGTATTAGTGTTTGATACATGCACTAGAAAGTGACAGCACCAAACCCATTGGCTCACAGCTTTCTCTGTGCTTGAAAAAGCCATGGAATGGCTACTGTGAACAGATGTCTGTCTTAACCTTTCTCCAAGAATCTAGATGAGGATACCCTCATAAAATTTGCATTCTGTCTTGAGCATTCTACAAGGGAAGCCTGTATAACATGTCCTCTTCAGACTCCAGTGGCCCCAAACAATAGTTGAATTGTCAACACAGTTTTGTTACTGCTGCAGTCTGTTATCTGCAACAAGTGTCTTTCCAAGGTTCACTTTCCTGAGCTTTCCAGTACTGGAGGTCATCATGAAAGAGCATCTCTTCAGATTATCAGATAAACAGGTTATAAATCAGATGTTTCTCGCACTGCAGATGTATCAGTGTATGCTTTAGGCTGTCTCCTTTGTGGTGAAGAGGGCATAATTGTTCGTTGCTTTTTCTGATGTAAGAACTAGGAGACATCAAAAGAAGCTGGCAGGCAATACACTTCAAAAGAGTGCTTCATATGAAACATAGGGAAGCTCTGGAGCTCCTTGTAACAGGATATGAATGCCGAAGGTTTACATGGATTCAGAAGGTGATGGGCTATGTTTCTGGAAGGAAAAACACTAAGGTTCAGGGTTACAAAGACATTGGCATTAACAGTCTGTTGTGGTTTAAGCCCATCTGGCAACCCAGAACCACGCTGCTGCTTGCTCACCCTCCCCCCCCTTCCTCTCCCTCCCAGAGGGATGAGGAGGAGAATCGAAAGAATGTTAACTCCCACAGGCTGAGATAAGAACAGTCCAGTAACTAAGGTATAACACAAACCACTGCTGCTATCACCGATAATAATGATGATAAATATCAAGGGAAGAGAATACAACCGCTCACCACCTGCTGACCAATACCCAGCCTGACCCAAGCAGTGATCTCACCCTTCCAGGTAGCTGCCCCCAGTTTATATACTGGGCATGACATGCTGCGGTATGGAATACCTCTTTGGCTAGTTTGGGTCAGGTGTCCTGGCTCTGCTTCCTCCCGGATTCCCCTCCTCCCTGCA
>JANRGW010035598.1:0-22627 GCA_024733675.1 Psilopsiagon aymara
CTTCAGATACTGGAAGGCTTCTATGAGGTCTCCACGCAGCCTTCTCTTCTCCAGGCTGAACAGCCCCAACTTTCTCAATCTGTCTTCATACAGAAGGTTCTCCAGTCCCCTGATCATCCTTGTGGCCCTCCTCTGCACTTGTTCCACCAGTTCCATGTCCTTTTTATGTTGAGGACACCAGAACTGCACACAATACTCCAAGTGAGGCCTCACGAGAGCAGAGTAGAGGGGCAGGATCACCTCCCTCAACCTGCTGGTCGCGCTCCTTTTGGTGCAGCCCAGGATACGGTTGGCTTTCTGGGCTGCAAGCGCACACTGCTGGCTCATGTTCATTTTTTCATTGACCAACACCCCCAAGTCCTACTCTGTAAGGCTCCTCCGAATCTCTTCTCTGCCCAACCTGTAGCTGTGCCTGGGATTTCTCCAACCCAGGTGTAGGACCTTGCACTTGTCATGGTTAAATGTTATTTTTAATTAATTATATATTTTAGAGGGGCATCCACTTGAGAATTGATAACTTACTCTAATATGAGGTGTGTGGAGCTTTGGTATTTACTACTGCAGCCATTTTTTTCTCTTGTTTATGTGTATGATATGTTAGTAAAACTTATCTCTGCAAAACAGAAAGATTCATACGTTAAAGTGCATCATCAGACAATGATGAGTCAGGTAAGCTGAATAACAATAAGGTACTTACTAGCTTAAATCTCTGCCTATTCTTCTAAAGTTGTCTTAGTTTCATTTTCAAGTATTAAGAAAATGAAATAAAGAGTAAATATTAGACATGCAGCCTTGCAGGGGAGTTTTATAAAAAAATTCAATAAACAGTTTTTAAGTTATAAATGCCCTTGAACTGTCAAATATTGGTCTATTATCTATAAAACCTTGTACTACATAACTCTTTGCAGTGTTGATTAATAATATTTAGGTAATTAAAAAAAAAAGTATATAAATGTTTTATCAAGGGTATTGTAGGGAAAAAAAGTTCTCTCCTGTTTGCTCAAGGACATTTGCTCCAATAGTTTAGGCCTTTGAGAATAAAAATAAATGAAAAATAGGTGTTTTGTTTTGTCTTCAGTGTATCACAGATGGAGCTTTGAGGAGTCTGGTTTAGTGTAAGGTGTCCCTGCCCATGCCAT
The DNA here is from genome assembly GCA_024733675.1 of Psilopsiagon aymara. Taxonomy (NCBI): domain Eukaryota; kingdom Metazoa; phylum Chordata; class Aves; order Psittaciformes; family Psittacidae; genus Psilopsiagon; species Psilopsiagon aymara. The sequence goes on from JANRGW010035598.1 coordinate 1,140, forward strand.
AGATTTGGAACTGTGTGATCTTTATGGTCCCTTCAAACCCAAAACATTAAGGGATGTCTAAATTAGAACAACCAGTGTGTTCCTTTTCTTCCAGCCTATGTGCATTTCACTGCTTACTCATACATTAAGACATTTCTACTCATTTTAGTTGTTTTGCAAAACTTCTGTGTTCTAGTGATACTCTGTTCCCCTGAGATACCATATATTAGCATCTGTTATGATGTGCAAGTTAAGCAGTATTTTTTTTTTAAAATTGGGATAAGTGGGGTAAAATTTTTGAAATACAATTTTTAACATTTTTCTGTAGGCATTCACAAGACAATATTGATTAAGTGGTTAGTATCATGCCCACTATCCAGAATTAATGTATTTTCCTGTGATTTTTATGATTTTTATGCTCTCTAACATGTTTTATTTCCCAAGTGTCACAGGGCTTTAGGTTTTCCAGAAATGTTAAATCGTTTGTATAAAGTTTATTTACTCATTTGTCAAGTGATCTCAAATTAATAACTTAGACTTCTGTTAGCTATGTTGTGAAGAGGATGAGGGGTGATGTTTACCTTTTTCTAACAGAAAGGAAGAAATTTCTTCTCTATGCAAGGCATTCAGAAATAAGAGGGGTCGACATAGAAAACCCATACTTCAACTTCATCACAGCCTTCACTGTTCCTGACATTGATGATGTGACAGTCATAGATTTTGATGCTCTTGAGGAACGCTTATATTGGACTGATGTGAAAACGCAGACAATCAAACGTGCCTTCATTAATGGGACTGGCTTAGAAACCATTATTTCAAGAGGTAAGTAGCTTAACATTTAAATAAAAATAATCTGTTATAGGTAAATGTGTGTTTATGAGCATGAAAGTTCTTGTTAGGTGTGCCTTTCACTGGTATTGGATAATTTATCTAAACAATAAGCAAGCATGACTTTGTTCAAGATCCTAATTCCTCTTATTGATTCTTATTTAAATACATTTGGAGGTAATTGTAACGTTGCTTTTATGCAACATTGAAATGCATAGTAAACAAAGGAAATAATGTCTTCTGGGTTAAGTATAAACAGAAAGTGATTTGAACCAGAAAAATAACAATATCCTGATGTAGCTTTGCACTGAAGAATTTCATGTGGATTTCTTATGTCCTTTGACTATCTGTGCTGACATAGCAAAGAAATGAGCTCTATTATAGTTATTTTTCTTCAGTCCTTGTAGATCTTTTGGCTTTGTAACCACTGGTGAAACACAATATGGTAGTTTTATCATTTTGGTGATACTTATGTTACGCATTTACCTGTTGTCTTCTTGCAATATGCAATGTGTCACGTAGAAACTGTTTGCAGTACTTGAGTCCTGGGAAGAAGTACAACCTTTTGAATCTGTTGTCTTTGGACCCTGACTGCGTTTGACATTGTTGCTTCAGTTACTTGTAATACAATAATTCAGATTTTGCTTTTTGCTGAGCTTTTTCATTATAGGTAGGGAATAAAAGGGATTTGAAATATTAAGATTTTATTAATAAAATATTGCAATAACTTACAATATTTTTGCAGTTAATGTCTTCATTGTTCCAACACTTTTGCACCATACTTTGCCTACAGAAACTTAATGAAGTCTATTCCTGATTACTTCAGCCCTATGTCACATATTAAAAGTGATACCCTTTCTTGTCCTTGCTACTAGGAAATTTTTGTTTGTTTCCAGCAACTGACAGTTTCCTCTCCTGGCAGAACATGATGTCCTATTTTGCAGTGGACGTACCTGCTTAAAAATAGGGAAAGTCCTGTCTGACAGTGACTATACAGAGGCAGGTTTTGCAAATGCTGGTTCCTCAACTGTTTAATATACGTTTTAATGGAAAGAGGAGAAAAGTAATAATTCAGTTCTGTAAGATCAGACCTTTTCTGAATTTGGGGACAAATTAAAAAAAATACTTCTGTAGTTGATTATTCGGGAACTTCAGAAAATTAATTGAAACTCTGCCTCTGGTCCTGCTTTAGAAGAAATTTGTTCTGTATTAGCATATTTTGGGAAATCATTGGACAAATATGGCCAGTATCCCCACATGATAATGTAGATTGATTAATTTATTTCTTTGGGTATCTTTTTTTATATTTCCCCCTTCTATCTCAGAGACAACTTTATTAATAATTAGAAACGTTTTTTAATACAAGTAACAAAAACAAGGTCTAGAGTTACTTTTAGAGATGCTCTTCACATTGAGATGCCCAGAAGAGAAAAAGCTGTTGGGTTTTAGAATGGTAGGAGAATAAAAGCTTTTTTTCCTATATAAAGTATAGGGTGTAAAATCACAAAACTTGTCAAGAAACTTAATAAAATGTGAAGGAACATACTGTGTGTGGCTGTTCCTGTTTATCAGCATTTGTATTCATTTTATTATGATAGCTACAGTGGTGGAGGTTTGGGGGGGAAGGTTGTGCCAGTCGTAACTTACTAAATATAAAATTTGCAAAATTATGATCTTGTGGCACATCAAAACATTATAAAGACTACTTATGTGTAAATTATCGCATTTGCTTAGTTATATTTTTATACTTCTTTGTAAGAACATAAGAAGCTTTGTAAGTACATATTAGCGGGATTCTCTTTGGATGAAGTCTTATGCCAGTATCATAAAGATGCCAGTAATACTTTAATCTTTTTATGAGTGTGAAATTCTTGTTTTCTAGTTGCTGCAGCCAAATCTCTCCAAAAGCAGGGTATTGAGTTAAAATGGGTCAAGGGTATGTATTCAGTGTCCTTTATTGCATTCTCTAAAGTTGACATCCTAACTTCCTAATGCCCAGTCACCATTTGACCTTATGTACGTGCAAGTCAGGCCTTAGCTACTTCCATGATAGCTTGTCAGTCAAAGTAACCACATTAAGTTGACAAAGTGACAGTGTAAAAAATATGAACTAGAATGAAATCATTAAATACCCTTGGCCTATTTTGTTGTCTACAAAGATGCTGGCCAATATGAACCACAGCTGTGCCAAGGCAGAGTGGTGTGTTGGTGTATAGATCTTGAGCAGTGACTTTATAACTAGGATTCAAGGCAGATATTAATATACATCAGTATCTTGCTGAGGAATTCTATCACTTATGAAGGCACCTGTGAAGCTACCAAATTAATCGTACCTTACTCATGTTTTGCTATTTCAGGTAGCAAATTCATCATCAACCCTTAAAACACCACAAACCACGCTTTTTAATAGTGCACTGAGAAACAAATGCTTTCCAAAGAATAAAAATACACTGCAGTCAATGTCTGATTGTTATTTTGGGGAAATAGGTTTTATGCTAATTTTTAACAAAGTATTTATGGATGATTTTCGGAATATTCAGTGAAGTTTTTATGTTCTTATTGCAAAAGTGTCAGCCCAAAAAGAAAAAGAATTATTATTAATCTTGGCAATCAAATTATAAGTATCTCTAAGCAGAATATTGCACAATATAGTTACAAACTGTAAAATAAATTCTTGACTTTTTTCCTCCAAGACTGAGAATAATCCATTTTGCAGATATTCAGAGTATCAGAGGTCTTGCAGTGGATTGGATATCACGTAATTTATATTGGATTAGCTCAGAATTTGATGAAACACAAATTAATGTAGCACATTTGGATGGTTCCTTGAAAACGTCAATCATCCATGGAATCGATAAACCCCAGTGTCTTGCAGTTCACCCAGTAAAAGGGTAAGATAATAGTGGTTTTAATAAATAAACTACATTAAAGCTCATCAGAAAATGACTTCTTTGGTCAGATTTTGAGTTTGCCCATTCTTTTTCATTTCAAACTTAAAGTAAATGCATGTGTTTAGAAGATTTTGCTGAGAAGTTCATAACTGAGTACTTTCTCTACCAAACGTTGCTGTTGATTAAATCATGTAATAATTAGTTGAATATTTTGCCTATGTCTAAACTTACAAATGTTTGCACTACTGATGCATTAAAAAAAACCGTACACAAAGCAACATTTGTAATATGTTAATTTTCTTCTTCAGGAAACTCTACTGGACGGATGGTAACACAATTAACATGGCAAACATGGATGGCAGCAACAGCAAAATACTTTTTCAGAACCAAAAAGATCCTGTTGGTAAATACCTTTTTTGCTGTTGCTTTTTTATTTAGTGCTTTATTATGGTCATTATCTTGCAATGCTACTTAAGTATATTATGATGTTTTTCATATACTATGCAACAGTGAGAACAACAGGCATAAAGACATGAAAAACACTTGATGCACATTTGAGTTTCACATTTTAAGGTATCTTTTGCCCATTCTTATTGTCAGCTACTGTAGTGGGTTAAGTCTAATATCATTAACTTCTAGGATTGCAGTAGACTGAAAGTGAAGGAGAACCCATCTGTATTTCTCAATCTTTAGATCATGGGTAAAATAATGTAGAGAGTAAGGGTTTAATAAGTTCTGGATATGTGTGAGAGAATACTTTGACTGGAAATGTAGAGCCTTCCTCACCAGGATCACAGCTGCATGATCAAAAGGTTATTTGGCTCTAAACTTTTCACATTCAGAAAAAAGCGGTAGTTGAAGTATATAATGACAGCCTCAGTTTTAGTATACTTGGGAATATAACTGATAATAAGTCATGACACTTTTTGGGGAAAAAGAAAGCACAAAACCAAAACAGCTCTGTATGTACTTATGTGCTATTTATTTATTTTTGGTTCAGGTCTCTTTGTAATTTTTCAGAGGGTTGAAGTGGTTATGTCAATTGTTCCTGCCTTATTAATATCCCATCAATAAAGTGATTACATTTCAAAGCATTTACAGGTTTTCATAACTGAATGTATTAAGCAGGCAGAAGCAAAAATGACTTAATTCAATAAATTTGACAGATCTGGAACACAGCGTGCATTTTGGATGCTAAGTTCAAAGAATTTCGTAGAAGTGTTCTAAAAGGCTCAAATGCCAAAACATATGAACCATGTAAAAAAGGAACTAGTCACTGTAGTTCATTAAGCTGCATACTTAGATGGTTTTTTTGGTTTGTTTTTGGTTTCGGGTTTTTGTTGTGGGTTTTTGGTTTTTTTTGTTTATTTGTTGGTTTGGTTTGGCTTTTGTTTTGTTTTTTTTTCTTTTTAGGGAAATAGCTATAGTAAGTTTTAAAATAGCTTAGATAAATAACTTTTAAAATCATAGTGAATTACTGTCTCAGGTACATTTAGAGGACTCCATAATTATAGTTCGGGGTGGTGTTCTTTGGATTTGTTGGGTTTTGGGGTTTGTTTTTTTTTTTTTTGTTTGCCCCTTTTTAAAAAAAATATGGAGTTCAATCCTTTCTTCTGAACAAGCTCAGAGTTTTTGTTTTGCTCATGATTATAGTGCAGTCCTATTTGCTGTTTTAGCTGTTCTTGTTTCATTTTCTTTGATGTCTATTTCAGTATTACTTTCTTTTGAATTTATAGCATAGTCTACAAACAAGTGTTGTAGATTTGCACCAAAATCTTCTTGAGGCTAGCTGTTGAGATTTTCATCTTAAAACTACTTTGTTTATTTAAAAAAAAAAAAGTTATTTAGTTATTTTTTAGATATATATGTGCATTTAGCAGAGAAATAAACTTAAGAATTTCCCAACTCCAATCATTTTTTTTTCACCTGAAATGTAATTAGCCATAAACACTTAAAAATCCCTTTCTTAAGTCACAACGGTAGGAAACGTGAAAAAAAATCATCTAAATATTGTCCTTATAACTCATCTAAGCTGTAATAGCAGTGTCCAACATTTAATTGATTTAGGTAGTAAGAATAAACCCCATCTTTAATGTTCTGGGAACATACTGTTTCCTTAAGCTTCCACTGCTTTTTAGAGAACATTTTCATAGGTAAAGATAAAGTTACAGGAGCATACGTCATTACTCAATAAGTATACAATAAATACTATCAAGAGTAATTTCCTTGAATTTTAGGGATGCACCAAATTAAAATGTCAAACTCAGTTATCTGGTAGTGAAAGCTAAAATCTCATTACATTTGTAGCTTCAGTATTGGAACCTCAGTGTATGAATTGCTGGAATAACCTTTGTGATATGCTGTTTAAATTGTAGCTTATTTCTGGAAAATTGGGTAAAGGAATTGGAAAATGCCTGTGGAAACAGTGATAGCCTAAATCGTGGTAATAGTGCTTTTAAAACACAGCAGTATTCTCCAAGACTGTTATTTTACAATCCACATGTTCAGGTTGACTTTGGCAGCTAGGACATAAGGTATAAGCCAGTCACCCATTCTGGAATGCATCATGAGTATCTGTGATGCTTACAGCTAATATGTCATCTATTTTTACTAGCAAAAATAGGACAATTCCTGGAAAAATCTAAATGAACATGCTCTGCCTCCATTTTAAATAGTGTGCTTTTACAAAGGTTGATAAAGGTAGAATAACACAATGAAAAAATACTTTGGGAACAAAAATGTAGTAGATTTGGGTAGAAGGAAATAGGAGTGTTATTTCTTGTCAGGTGCTGCTGTGTAATTGGAATGTCTGCAGGTAGAAACACCAGTTTAATATCTGAAGAAGTAGAAAACCTGACCAGATAACATTGCAATTGCTGTGCAGATTTCATTCACAGCAACCCCATGAATAGATTTGTGTAGGTGAAATCAGTGAGCAGCTGACTGGCAGCAGTCAGGAGTTAGAGAATAGCAAATGCTATATATTTCAGAGTAAGAAAACTTTTATACTTGCATGTTACCTCTGTAACCCATGGCAAGTTTCATCCATATTCTCAGGAAAGTTTCCTTTTCTAGGCGTAAGTACTGCAAGCATGTGTTGCATTTTTCTGGGTGATACACTTGCAGAAAGGGGGAAAATATCAGTAACTAAAGGAACTGGAAAGCTGTTTCCCAAAAGCTTAGAAAGCATATATCTTTTGGCCTACTATGACAAATGTGCTTAAAGCAGTGATGCTATGATGTCAGCTTTAAGTTCTGCGGCCCATGGCACTCCTTTCTCTTGTCAGGATATTAAAAAAATGTCAGGCTTTCCACAGAAAAACAATTTACAGGATGGAAGAAGAATACTGTGTAGTATCTGGAGGTTGACCTATGGAGTGAAATATAGTATTTTTTGGCAACATGCTGCAGAATACCTAGCATGAGTTCTGGAAAAAGTCTAGCACCAAAGCAAATTATTCTGCCATCTCTTATCATGGTGCTAACCATATTTCACAAAATCTCTTGCTACAATTAGTTGAACATTTTTAAAAGATTGTGCAAGTCTGAAATACATGATCGCTTAGTTCTTTGTTCTTAATTCCAGAAAATTATATGCTATGTTGATTTAGTAGGTTATTTTGCAAGTATTTTTATTTTATGGCGCTTTTGCTTGTAACTCCAAAAAACTGATCATGAGGTCAGCTCACTATGAAGCAAAATGAAACTGGATAATATGAATTTATTGAGAATTGGTATTAGGGTTTGGTTTTTCAGCATTCTAATAAGAGGGCTGGGCATATAGTTAAACAACAGACTTTTCCTAGTTCTGAATCACAAAAAATAGCTCGTTTTCTCAGTCTTTGTGTATTCATAATGTTAGAATATAAATTATGGCTTCTGGTTTGCATGTACCAGTGACTTCGCTAAGGACCTCAGTTCAGTCAAGTACTTTATCATTGCCAGATAATGCGCTTTTATCAGTCAGTCACCAACTGATTTCTGTAGATGCTGAGAGAAATAAAAGGCAGGAATACTTTAAAAATCATGGGGTCTTTGCTATTAAATGGCCAAGTTTGGGTTTAATTGTTTACTTCGTTTTTAAAGCTTAATTTTAAAGCACATTGTGTGGATCTATATATTTAAATGTGCATATATTGTGAAAATAGTGTCATGTTAAATGAGTATTATCCGTTCAAGCCAAAGTTGTTAAAGTTGTGTATATTAATTACAGGTTTATCAATAGATTATGGAGAGAACAAACTTTACTGGATCAGTTCAGGAAATGGAACAATAAATAGGTGCAACCTGGACGGTGGTAATTTGGAAATAATTGAATCAATGAAAGAAGACTTAACAAAAGCCACAGCTTTAACCATTATGGGTAAGTCCAGTGGTAATAACTTAGATTTTAAATGATTGGAAGCTAATTGATAATGAAATATCAAGAGCTTGGAGAAGCTATCGTTTCTGTGTACATAGTATATAGAGTACATTCACTAGTGGTACTTTTTTGTTTGTGGAAAAATGTTTTTTATCTTTTACTGAACAGTTTGCAATCTCTATTACAATTATATGTTTCTAAATATAGTATGGCACACATATGTACAGTACTAAGGTAACAGACTGATGGCTATAGTTATTTGTAAAGCATATTGGAAGGAGATATGCTATACTCTTTGTTACAGAGAATTATCTGACTTTTCTTCTGCTGCTCACTTCTATTATCTTCATTCAGAATAGCCTGAATCTGTTGTATTGGCTTCCACTTTGTGAAGACTGGGTTATGAATTGATGGTGGATGATTTGGATAAATTGATGATTTGGATTTTCAGATGTCTGCTAATATTCTGTGTATTAAAGTGATTGAAAAAATAGTTTGTTATACTTTGCATGTTAGAAATTTTTAGAATGTTCAAAAACATCTGAATTATAAAAGTAACATAAGAAAAAAACAAAATCAAGAAGTCTTTAAGTTGCAGATTGCTGAATATTATGCAAATACTGTTTTGAATTCTTAGTTTCTTGTATGCATCTTCAGCTCTTGGCCATTGCTGGAGCTAGGATAGAGTGCATTTACGAAATTCCAGTCTGTCTCAGAATTTGTATTATTCTAGAGAAAACTTTAGAGCTGTCCATATTTCCTCCCAATGCTTTGCTGACTTTGGCTCTGGTTCAGTTAAACATTATTTATCTTGAATGTTCCAAAAAAACAGTTCAATTGGTAAATAGTGTTTTGTTGGGATGGTTGACTCATCAACTGCTGGAATCTTTTTATAAAGTATTTTATTTGTCTGATAAAATATACTACAGATTGTGTGCTTGTGAAACTTATGCTAAATGAACTCCACAGACTTTATGCACATGGTGTAAATTAAGTTCATATTTTAAAGCAGTAACTGCTAAAATAGTTTTCTTATACACATATTTGTCCAATATTGAACTCTAAATGCTGTCCAGATTTGTTGGAGAGGAAATGCTTTTAGATATGCATTCATCAAAAGCAAGTTTTGTGCCCAAAGGAGTCATGAAGGGTAGTATAGTCAAATTGTCTTTTGTTGATTTCATTGTGACTAGAAATAGAATGAATAGATGACCTTTACTTTAGGGAGCTGTTGGAAGTCTTTAATATCAGATGTTGTAAAGAGTATTTGTTCATACTGTCACTGAGATTTCTGTGCTATCAAGTCTTCATCTGTGATTCACAGAAGCTGCAACAGTGATGATCCATCCGGGATACTGAATGAAGAGTTTATAGCTATCATTTAACGGAGAGTGTTTTGTGCTTCTTTGCATGAAAGTAGTTGAATTTTTTCAGCTTTGGAGATGTGAGAATTTCTGCTGTGTAGTTCTTAAACATCTGTATGTCTAATACTCCTAATTTTGGAATGCTTTGGTTTTATGGGTGATAACAGTTCTTCCTATTCAGAATTAGTAAACAAGACTTACAGTGGTTTTGGGTTTTTGTTTCGGGTTTTGTCTTTGTTTTGGAGCAATAGTTGTGATAAACTGCAGTATGACATTGCAGTATAATTCTGTATATAAATCTGTTGGAGAAAAGTGCAAACAAATACAGTTTTATTAAGAGTTCCACATGTGATGATTGAAAAACAGAAGTTTCTGGATTTATTTTCCCGTATATTTTTATATTGTGCAACATACTGGGGCAATATAAGTGCTATCTATTTTCCTGAAATGCTCATGGCTTTATAGTCAGGCTTTTGTGCATGCAAATTGGATCAGAACAGGAAATCCAGTGCCATATGAAGCAAGATAATAATGACCAATAATGCAAGAAATGATGATCAGGAAGCAAAACAATTTTAATGTAGTCCCTTAAAACAAAGCCTCTGAACACTACAACTTGCAGTTGAAGACTGGGAGTTGCAAGATAGGCAGCGAATGGCCATGGGCACTGACCCTGGCAAACCAGAAGTCCATAGAAGATTCAAGGTGCATTAGAGCACACTGCTTTGGGGAGCCCCTGCCTCCACAAACATGGAGTTTCAATCTAGATTTCGTTATTGTTAGGTTTGACACTTAATCTCTGTCTTACTGGCCCCAGGCTAAATATATTTTCTCACTGTTAGTAAAGATACTAGTGAATAGCCAGCACTCTGTTAGCCCGTGGGTTTGCGTTTGCTTTCTGGTTTATTGTGGCTTTCCCCCACGTGGCAAATATCCCCGGGACAGACAACTCAGTGTCTCTGATGGCCTTGAATTTTTATTGTGAGGTGTGATATGTTTCCAGTATCAAAATAAGGAACTGTAGCAAATCAGTTGTGCCCAATTTCACCTTACATCACAAAGCTAAAGTATAGAACTACTTCTGCATCCGCCGCTTGATAAACATAAACTACTGGCCTTTCTTCTGAAGAAGAAATACCTCCACAGGTGCAGCTGAGCAAAGTTGTGTCTGCACAGCCACAGAGAGCAGCACTTGCTACTAAAATAAAGCAGGGTAGGAGCTAAAGGCTGCCCTCTATTAGAGGGGAGAGGAGCTGGTGTAGGGGCAGGCAGGCTCGCCAGTCCAGCCCCCTCCATAGGAAACTGGGTGGACACAAATGAAGGCTGATCCCCCCCTGCTGCTTCCTCTGCCTCTGTTGCTGCTGTAGCTGGTTTACCACCTCCCTGCAACGCTTGTTCTGTCCGGCTGTGGTCTGAGCTGTAGATGGGACAGGTATTTACAGCTGCCTCAGAGGCAGCTTTTGCCCTCTATCAATTCTGCTTATGAGTGTGGCTCCAGTTAGCTGCCCTGTGGCAAAGGTTTCCTTTCCTTTCAAGCCAGCAAGCCTCAGCTGGATGCCATACAGCAAGAATTGGGCATGTTAAGCAGTCCCCGTCCCTCCTCACTCCTCTAAGAGGGTCTTTGGGTTATACAGTTTCCAAGGAGTTTGGTGATCCTCTGGAGCAGGGCAGAGACAAACACTAACTTAGAAGGAGACTTGGCAAGGAGGGGCCATAACAGAGGAGATCAGTGGTTGGACTTGATGATCTTAAAGGTCTTTTCCAACCTGATTGATGCTATGATTCTAATCTAAGATAAGAGATTTGTAGTTGATGAATGACCATAACTAATAATACATAAATAAAGAAGAATGAATAATTTGTTATAATGTAAGATTTAACATGTGAAAACTTAGTACCTCTATTGAACTGTTTGTCTACAAGTCTAATAGGAAGTTTTAGCAGGTGAATCATAGTAATTACAATGTGTACTGCATAATTCTTAGTCCATTTCATTAATTTCCAGTGTTTTTTGATATGTCTTATACTTGGTTCCAGAAATTTTTTTCAAAACTATAAAAAACTAATGACTGACAGAAGCTAGGCCCAGGATTGACTTCTTTCTTGCTTTGGTAGTCTCTCTGCTGTTCTAATATCTCTGTGTTACCTTGATCTTTGTTAATTTCAAAATGGGAAAGGACATGAGAAGCAGTTAGGCACTCCGTGGTTATCAACTGTAGTATGAACTCAATAAACAATGCTACAAAGCCAGTAAAGTTTTGTTTTGCTTTGTAATACTTTTTCTGGAGTAATTCAGAGCTTCACCAGGCGACAACAAATACTGCTCCCCTTTAGTACTACTCCTCAGTTTCCTCACTGTACATTGTTGCAGTCTATCCTTCTGTTTTACTGTTGCAGTTTAGCCTTTGTAAACTGGAAGTTACCACTACAGTTTTAGATGTTTACTATTGTTTTATCCTTTCCAGGCTCTGTTTAACATTTTCTTACTTTTGTATCTGCATTCACTGTGTAAAATGTCAGTGTACGCAGCATCAGCCATTCTTAGTTCACTTACCATTCAAATATGTGAATTTGTTTACTACCGGCCATTATTTGTTGTCTTGCATTTGGTCAAAAGTAACTTTCTTCTGCTATTATATTAACTTTCAATTTTGTTCAAAAACCTCTGAAGATTCTCCTGGTCTTTTTAGAAACTTACCTATTTCATGGCATGCTACTCCCTGCATTATTTTCTACGTCTTTTACTGGCACCATAACAAATTCATAACAAAGGTCATAACAAATATATCCACTGTTTTAGAAACTCAGAATGTTCCATGTGAAAGAATCCCTGATTTGCTTATACCGTACAGGGATACTCTTTTCAACATTAAGTAAATCATTCCTATATTGTGGTAAAGTTTGAGTTTAATATATCATATTCAGTGTCTGATTTTAGCAGTTTTCCTGGTAGCCAGTGTCTGAGTGTGATCAAATTATATGTATATGTTTGGCATTTTGCATGAAGTTTCATTTCCTGTCTTCCAAATTACTTAATGGAAATGGTTTCTTGACGGTAACTGAAACTAGTTGAAAATTTATGGTTTTGGTGGGAACTATATGTATTACTGGTTTGGTGAAGAGTCATTATATTACAAGATTTGAATTACAAAGGGGCTTGCAGCAGTATCTGTTGCATTTCCAAAGTGGTGTATTTTCTTGAATGATATATGGCTCTGAATCATAAACGGAGCATTGTTAGAAAAGTATTGATTACTTACTGTAAGTTTGTAGCTGAGAAGAAAAACAGATACTGAAGTCTTCTGTTAGCAGTTTCGGTGAAGGTATTTGGCTGGATTTTGTATCAGGTCAAATACAAAATAGGAATATGATGTAGATTGCGTAGGTTGTATAATAGGTTTGTAATTAGTTGTGCATTGGTGATTATTTTTTTTAAATACTTGTGGTAGAAATTTCAAAGAAAGTAATCCATGATACTAAGTAGTAGACTTTTCTCTAGTTGTTTTTTACTATTATAAAATTGAGTAACTTCATGTAGCGAATGATTCTATGTATGTACTATTTCTGTTGAAATTAATATAAAAGAATTCAATCAGCAATAACAACAAACTCAGATGTATATGATAGCTTTTCAGTGGGAGTTCAGATATTAAAGCAATGTCTTTTGAGCACAAACTGTATATAATGCAGCCATCAAGGTGTATTATAAAACACTCTAAGCAGGCTGTAATATTGATAGTCTTTTATTTTAGACAGAAAATGTGGGTTTGTGTTACTGAAATATATTCATGCTGCCATTTATTTTCATCATGCAGTTAAATGTTTCAAAATAAATTTTGAAATGAAGTTTCAAAAGTAACAGCAGAATGCATTTCTAGTAGTTCAGATGGTGGGAGCTGTGACTTTGCTGAGTGTAATTGCAAAGTGAAAGAGGTTGCTTAGATCTGAAAGTTTCAGATGCATACACCTTAATTTTCCAAGTCATCAGTCTTCTAATTGCTATAACACCATTCATTACATTAGCATTAATATATGAAATATATTTAGGCAATTTGCCCAGCTCTAAGTATAGTACATAGTTGGCTTCCATGAATACTCAAGCCACCATTAATGAAAACTAATGGCCCATCAAAATTTGCATTCAAAGTACTGCTTAAAATCTCAAAGGACTGTCCACGATTGCTAGTGTAGCAATTTTTGGCATTTCAAATTACTGTTTCCCTATATGTTGTTGTGCTTAATGCTAATTACACAACAAATGGATAAAAGCATCAATTTTAATATAAGTTATGACCTAATTTCAGCAACAGAATTGTAATTACTGATCAAACAACTCTTCTTAGCATAATCAAGCAAATAAATCATTTAACTGCAGTTTGATATTTAAAGGTTTTAAATAGCATTATTTCTTCCCTAGTTCATGAAAGTAAATTGTCTTTTTTCTAAAGTCAACTGTTTTTTTTAATAATCTGTAATATTTTAAAATAAGTATTAAAGTAGATTAATTCATCCTGATACTACAAGTCATAGGTGACTTATCTACTGATAGGAATATGTTAATAACACAGAGAGAAATAGTCCAAAACTCTGCTTAGAATGATGGTCAAAAATAGCTGGGTAGCACATTTGAGTTGCTTTGGTTTAGGACTGTGTTGTGGCATATAAAGGCTGCCCAGCAGTTTCTGAACGATCAAAAGTTGTATCCTTTAGGTCTGAACTCATAACTGGCCAGCTTAAGATGTCTGTACTTGAGAATTTGTGAGTTGTTTCAGGTTGGTTTGGTTTTGTCTGTGGTGATTTTTCGTTAGGTTTGTTGGTTTGGGGTTATTTTTGTTTGGTTGTTTTTTTTGTGTGTGTGCTTTTTGTTTGGGGTTTTAAAACTGGGTTTTGGGTTTGATTGGTTTTGTCTGTTTGGTTGGTTTTTTTAGTATACCTGAAATGTCAGGATTTGCATGGGCTTTGTTGTTTAACTCTCCAGACTCTACCCATATAGCTTTCTAAAACAGGATATAAAGCCTCGATGTAAACAAATAATATATACAACTTGAGTAAGAATTTGTCGCTTAAAATTTTAATTAACTGTTTATCCACATGTTATGCTAACAAGTTTTTATAAGTTTTTCCGTTTTAGGGGTTTTTTTTTTGGTTACAGTTTTCTGTCTGAAATGAAAATCTTGATGACGTTAAGCTACAATTATATAGACTTGCACCATTTAGTTATTTCATTTAAGATGATTAAAAGATACGTAAGTGAACAAAAAAAAAGAGAAAGGTTCACACTTTTTTATTCATGTAGAACATGGCTGTGAATTTGTATTTCACAGTGATTAATACTTTTGATGCAGTCATGAGTGAAATTTTAACTCACTTCAAAATGTGCTTTATTGTTCATATGCTGCCATTTGCATTGTTCCAGTTTAAAAATACATGTGACAAACTGAAGATAAAGTTGAATTCAAATTGCTTCTATAAATTCTTTTCCTTTTTTTCTGTTTGCCTTTTCATGGTTAACTTCAACATTCACCCAAAACCTACACTGCGTTGCCTTTGAAACTGTTGGTGAAATCTGAGGTGATACAGTATTGAAACGTCAGTTAGTTCAGTTTGTTTAAAATAATTACTTTTCCAAAACTCTGAGAACAGAAGGGAGTTGCTTGTGCTTATTTTTGTATGATTTTGTTACCTTAGGGACTAAACCAGAGATGGGCCATTGAAAACTTGTTTCTTTACTGAGACTTCCTACGAGGCTAGTACTAGAACTATATTTCGTTTGATTAATTTGATCTATTTTGTTATTGACTAAGCCAAGAAAAACTGATAAGCAGCAATGAGTTGCAAGGAGATCGTCATATTGCTTAAGTCTTGTGAAGGGAGTAAGGACTTTGGTGTTTTGGCATTCAAGGGAAAAAGAAACAGGCGCTGTGAAATGTAGTATGGACTGTGGAACTTGTCTACCTGCGGCATTCAAGCCATCTCATTCTTTACTGATCCATGTGTGCTCTAGAGACAATGTGGACTGATGCGTTAAGGACTTGAAATCAGATGTCTGTGGTTTCTGTGTCAGTGTTTGGTTATTAGTTTACTGCAGTTTGAGTTTGAAATCCAATCTGATGCATTTGAGGTAGAGCCTGCTTTGCTTCCTTCCCCATCCCCTCCTTTTCTTCTCATGATTTCTTAGTTCTTGATTATAGCTTGGTTTTAATGTTTAGCATTGCAAGCAATTATGTTCACTTGTGAAAATTAATTTCTTCCTAAGTAAAGTCCATTGAATTTCCGTCTATAAGTAGGCATTTTAATTTAGGATTTTCTATGGAAGTAGCCTCAAAACAGCAGTTATTTCAGCAAAAGTGGAATTGGTACTGACTGCTTTCATGTCTCCTGAACCTTAATAACATAGTACCTTCTATAACCTTCTCTCCATAATATCTCCAGTGCAGTACCCCACGTGTTTCATCCTGAGATCTCACTGCAGTTTCTCTCTTGCTCTTCACAACAGATGTCTCTACTGCAAGCACTTTTAGAGCTTTGCCCTATTCACAATTCCATGATTTACTAGCACAATACGCCATTTTCCTTACATATTCCTTTAATTTGTGTCAAAACAAGCAGAGGCTGTTGCCACTCTGGAGCTACATATGAAGCAATATGCTGGCTAACACGTTGTGTGGCCAGCTGACTACCAACAAAGGGAAGAATTCAGACAGCTCATCATGCTGCTCTTTTCCAGAATTACTGAGGCTGTCAGATGAGATTTTGTATGGGTTGGCTTTTGAGTTTATCAAGGATATATGGCATATGCATGTTCTTAGTTGCACTTCAGAAAGAAATCTTAAGGCAAAGGTTGTGTTAGCTCTGTGTGGTGATTTTTCCAATGGTAAGAGAAGTACCTTATGACTTTACTGTGAAAAGTAGGATGTTGTTCCTGTTACACTTAATAGAAATATCTGGTAGTGTGTTGTGTTGGATTTGGTTATCTACAGCTAGAAACATCAGGAAGTTCTTCACTGAAATAAAGCTTTTATGGAATATCTGAAGGATGGCTGTAAGAATTAGCATTGGCTGTTTTCTGTATGTTTGGTATGGTCTGTGTTTCAATCTCACACAGACAAGAAAGGACTGATTTGCTTTGCTTCCAGCAGCCATTGAGATTGATGAATAATGGGAACAAGCTGGCTGACATTAATTATGATAAATACGAAAAGATTATGTTATA
The DNA here is from genome assembly GCA_024733675.1 of Psilopsiagon aymara. Taxonomy (NCBI): domain Eukaryota; kingdom Metazoa; phylum Chordata; class Aves; order Psittaciformes; family Psittacidae; genus Psilopsiagon; species Psilopsiagon aymara. The sequence continues at coordinate 17,778 of JANRGW010035598.1, forward strand.
AGAGAAACAGCTGAAGGGCTTGACATTGGTTAGGTAAGGAGCTCATCACTGTGAACATTCAGTCACTGTAAGTTAGCCAAGTCCTTGTTTCAGAACTAAGTTCAAATTCTCAAGTGTTTAGCCTGTTAGAATTAGGCAGTAATCATCATTACTTTGTTTATTATTTTTGATCTGACAAAAGTTTTCTTGCCTTTCAGAAATACAGTTTTACAGTTTCATTGCATTCTTTAGTTTCTTCTAAACTGAACCATCACAATGTTCTCATGGAATATGTTTATGTAGAGTATCTTAGTTGGCATTAAACAAATGATTCCACCTTGAGTGTGCAATGTTGGTGCTTGTATGTGTGAAATCTGGCACATGGCAAGTCACAAAGTCATGTCATGGCAGGACCCAGTTCTCAAGTCTTGATAGTGCCAAGTCTGACATACGGGTAAACAGTTGTTGGGCACCCCCGATTGGTGACACATGGCTGTGGTACCTGGCAGTATGGGTGTTACAAGTAGCAGTGTCATACTACAGAGCTTTTCCACTGTCACCACAGCATCTTCATTGAAACAGGGTGTAGCTGTTGTAGAAAGCAGCTCTAGAGCTACAGTAAAGTCAATAACCATGGCCTTTTATATATGTAGGGTTATATGAAATACCAAGAGAGTGAGGGGCATTTCCAGCATTCTTCTGATGCTCTTATTGCTTCCCTCTTATTTTACCCTGTTATTATATGCTTACCTCTTATTTTACCCTATTCTGCCATTCAAGATTTAGCAATAAGGAATAAAAAATTTCTATGAAGGCTGCTGAGAAGCTTTATTAGAGTGTTTTTCATACTCTTTTATTCTGTTTGCATCATTTCCTCTGGCTGTATTTCCAGATAAGTAATTTTTATTTTTTTGTCTTGCAGTTATTATGACGTTATAGTCCAATTGTACAATATCAAGTGATGAAACATGAAACATTCAAAACTTGGTAGAAATACTGATTTGAGAAAAAGTACTAAAGATTATTACCTTAAAGAAATTATAATCCATTGACAACTAGGCATTTTATTATCTTTCATTTCATGAATGAGAGAGTAGCAAGTGCTTTAACTGAAGATACTTTTTCATTAATGCCAGCAGGTAATGAATCAAAGTCTCAAAATAACAAACTGATAGCACTAACAAGTGTTGTATACTTCTGAATAAAATTAAAGAAATTCCTAATGTTGATATTTAAACTGTTAGTGGGGCTTAAAAAATAACTTTCCTGAAGTGATGCAAGTGAAATGAAGTAGAGAATATACAAGTCACATACGCCTGCTTTCAGCTTCTTGAAATTGTTAAGTTTCTTTTGTTTATCTTCAAACAATTCATGTTTGAATTGTTATGAAGATTATCCTTACATTACACTGACATTTGTATCTTAATTTCTTTTTAATGAGCATTTACATTCCACAGTAACCAACAGAGTCATAGCAATATGATCAGATTTGGTGTTTCTGTCCTCATAGCACTTAGAATCCCATCCGAATTTAAGTGAAATCTTTATGGCTGCAAAATAATGTTGCATATACTGGAATTGCATATCAAGTGGGAATTCTTTGTCTTAACGTTTTGTCAAGTCCCTCATACTATAATTCAAGTACTCTGCATGCGTGGATTGACAAGGATGTTTTGGAGTGTTATGCTTGTGTGTGCATAGTATGTCTCACTTTTTCTGTTATTTTAAAGTCTTGTGAAAATTACGATTAAAAGCTACTTTCAATGTAAGTTGGGAATTTCACGAATTTCTTGAAGACAGTAAAAAGATTCTTTATTATTTTTATGGTAATTGTCATCCTGCTTAATTTGAACACTCAAGTAATCAAAACCTGGAGCCACAGTTCCTGTCATATCTACCCACATAATGAATGGATATAGCAAAGTTCAAGAGCAAACCCTATGTTGTAGTATGTGATTTGTGAATAAGGTTTTGTAACTTTTAGGTATGAGTTGTGCATAATACAATTTTCCCACTTAAAAATGTATGTAAGCCTGTCACCTAAAGAAAAAAAGTAAATTTGTAAGCCTAAATTTTGTGGGTTTAGAATTAAAATCAAGCTTAATTTATTTATATTTGAGCATTTTTCCTTAAAATCAATCTAAGAATTAACCTCAGATGCTTTTCCCACCTTAGGTTCCAACATATGTAACTTGATAGTGATCCTCTTAATTTGTAAAACTTGAAAATTTTACAGATAAAAAGCTCTGGTGGGCAGACCAGAACTTAGCTCAGATTGGCACCTGTAACAAAAGAGATGGAAGAAACCCAACTGTCCTGAGAAATAAAACTTCAGGTGTTGTGCATATGAAAGTGTATGATAAAGCAGCACAGCAAGGTATGTTAAACTTTAAGCATGTTTAACCAGCTTCAAGAGCGTGCAGTATCTTTTTCCCATGTTATTCTCCAAATGTGGATAGAACAATATGTATTTCATTGTAATTCACTGATAAATTACAATAAGCTTTTTTATTATTGAATATAATAGAATAATTGCTTTACCATATATGCCCAATGTATTTTTATTGAATTTAAACGTTTTAGTAAAAAAAAATAAAATCTGAGTGCGATATCATCTCAGATTATTTAAATGTTCAGTGAAGTATTGTAAGAGGATTCATTAAGATTCTTCACTGTTTTAAGACAGTTTAATTAATCTAAATTGACAGAAGTGACAGTAGTAAAAGTCAAAAGTGAGACCGCAAAAACATGCTGCCAAAGTTTAGTTGACAAAGTGGAACTTAGATAATATGAAAAAATGTCATTTAGAATCATGCACACAGTTTTATGAATTTGGAGATCAGAGATAAAAACATTTGGGTAATTCTTTAGAAAGATATTATTTCTGATTCCAGCTACTGAACCAGGTGAATCAAATTATTTCATTTTGCAGAGCAGCTTCCAAAAGAACACGAGGTGTTTTGCCACAATAAAACAGTAACAAAAAGTCTGTGTATGGAGTACATTAATTCAGTTCTACAGTAAGTGCTCTTGGGAGAATTTACCTAGGTTACATAATCTAGGAAACACTGGAGATGCTTTGCCAGCCTGGCCATTACTTTTAAATGTGATGTAGCAGCAGGTAATAATAATTCAGGCATTCAATCATGTTTCTGTCATTTTAAAATGCTCTCACTCCCTGTCACGGCGGCATGCAGATAGCCTCATGAGTGCCTAAATATTAGCAGTATCTGGTGTCTGTAGCGTTAAGATGTGTCTTCCATTGTACGAAAGTGAAGAAAATTAACAGGTTTTTGTACTACTGAACTTTAACTGTGATTTCACTATAGTGAAATATCACTTTGCTGATCTGTATTTTGACAGAGAGCAATGTCGGTGTTTTGGTTATAGTAGCCAAGCACTAAAGATGGGATTTAGCTTTACACCTGCATTTTTTTTTTATTCTTTTTTTTGAAGTATCTTTGCATATTTCATATGCATCTTGCATTTTAATAAAGTGACATGACAGCGAATATAACATGAGGGCACTTACAGATTTCTCTATATACAGATCTGGCATTTTAGATTAATTTTTACCTTAAAATTTCTCCAATTTTCTAAGGATAACTGAGTCTTAGAAAGCTTAGTGGCCTTTTCCATTTGTATGGTTGTATGGTTGTATCATTAAAAAAATGGCTATACTTTTGGATGAAGAAAAGCTTTCTGCTTCAAAATTAGGAATGCAAAAATAAATGTGATGTGTAGTGCTCTGATTCATATGGGGTTGGTAATTTGTAATCAACTAATTCTTCAAATGTTTTAATAGATTTACAGATAAATCTTACTAAAAATTGTTTATCTATTACTTAAAAGTAAATATTGTTCTAGTTAAGATATAGGTACATGGATCTGTGAGGTCACATTGGAGTATATCTTAGATATACTAAACAAATGCTGGTTCATGAAGATAACAAGTTTGATATAACATTTGATGAATGAATACAATATGATCAATGTCTTGCTCATTGTTTAGAATAAAATACTTTCTAGACCAATGTCAGTGAGATTTCATCATTGCTACTCAAAACAGTGTGGTATTTTCAGTTTTATCATATGCTTTTACTTTAATATAGGCAGATTCATCTTCAGAAAATTGAGATATAAAAAATATTCTAAGGAAAAAAATTATTCTAAGTACACAGATAAATTCTTCACGAGTGAAGCGTTGAAAAGTAGAAAAACCTGAAATGTTACATGCATATCTAAATTGTTTTAAAGAAGTTAGCAGAACAAAATTTGGTTTTGATAATAATAATAAATTGATGCAAACACTCATTTTTAATCAGGATTGCACTGTTCAAATTTTGTTTTTTTTTTTCTTGTCTGTTCTCCCATCATATAATAGGTAGCAATTCCTGTCAGTTAAACAATGGTGGATGCTCCCAGCTTTGTTTGCCAACATCAGAAATCACCAGGACATGTGTGTGTACATTAGGCTACAGCCTTCAGAAAAACCGCATGGCATGCAAAGGTAAAATGATGTTCAGTATTTATTTTCACTAATTTCCATTTTATTGCTGTAATGGGTATATAAACTTTCTTTAATAATTACAAGTTAAACAATTATACTTAATCTGCTGATAAAAGAAGAAACATAGAAATGTCTATTGTAGTTAGAAAAGAATTTAAATGTAGCTTTTAATTTCTTTATCTAGTTCTGCATAGATTTTTGTGGAAACTGAGGAATTTTATTTGGTTAGTTTGTTAAATATAGACAGAAAAGCAGACAGTCTGGTCCACTATTCATAGCAGTACTGTCGTGGTTTAAGCCATAAATCAGCCACGCAGTTTGTTCACTCACTTCCCCCTGCTCCTGGAGGGATGGGAAGGAG
>JANRGW010035600.1:0-17804 GCA_024733675.1 Psilopsiagon aymara
GCCAGGGATGGGGCAGCCACAGCTCCCCTGGGCACCCTGTGCCAGCGCCTCAGCACCCTCACAGGGAAGAACTTCTTGCTAATGACTCAGAGAGTGCAACTTCTGGACAAATGTCTCCCTGCTGTTGGGACATTTGGCGTTTGTATGTTGAACCCCATGTAAGTGTAGAAGGCTGCATCAGGTGAGTGAGGGTGGGAGGTTTGAGCCTCCCACTCCGTGCTCTGCATCTGCTACTGCAGTAGTTGTGTGACCAGTTGCAGCCGGTTCAGAAAAAGGAAAGCTGGAAGAAAAACTTGGTTTTATTCTGGTGCTTTACTTTTCTATGAGCTCAGTGAGCTGGAGCCGTGCACTGCACAACCTGAGGCAAGGGAGGTTGCCAACGCATGTGACAGGAACAGGAGACAAGGAACAACAGGACCACTTCTTCCAACAAGAGCCCGCAGCCAAACTGGATGTAATCAAATCCAGAGCCGTCGCCTTCAGAGGGAATATTGCTCATGTGCCTAATGGAGCATGAAATCCTATGGCAGTGTTTCCTTCACTAACATGGTCTTTCCATGCCAGACAATTGCCCATCCTCAGTTTACAGAAACAGCATTGTACTGAGATTCTTTCTCATCTGTGAAATGCAGTCTTTGGCCACAGGGTCATAGTGGGTTAGTTCCTGTGCAGCTGCATGGAGCACTGCGCACTGGGAACTAGGCTATCAAACTAGGACTGGTTCCTTTCCTTCTTTTTCCTTGCAAACAGGAGATTACATATGATCACTGAATAAAATAAAGAAGCAGGTCAGAGAGAAGACTAGAAATGACAGAAAAGGTGCCCTCAGTTTAGGACAGAAGAACGAATATTTGGACATCCAATGAGTATTTTGAGTCAGGGAAAACTGTTAAAAGGTCAAAGATTTATCCAGCATGAGAAAAGCCATATTAGTCTATAATGTGATCTAGTAAGATCTTGTAACTTTATGCACATGAATATTCAGCACTGAAGTTAATGATACAACTTCTGAAGCTGGGTACTTGATTTTATATAACTTGCTCAATCACAGCCTATTGTATCAACTTCCCTTAATGACTGTTGCTTGGGTTTGGAAAGTTTTCACAGGGCTCCAAGGTTAATCTATTGGTATTCTCCATTTCTTCCATCCCTAAAGTGCTGTAATAACTTCAAGCTTCCTTTGTACCTCTTTTTATGTTTTTGTCAGCTCTGTTGGTCCTTGAGCTTAAAATTACTTTCTATGCTGATAATATGTGAGGGCAGGAGGGAGGGCAGTTGGGGAAAGGGTATAATTTTCCTTTTCTGTGCATTTCAAGACCCACTATCACTTATAGGTGAACTAAAATGTCAAGCTTATAAAAATATAAAGAATAGTAAAATATGTATATATCCATAAATCTATTTAAGCAGAATCAGTGATGGATGAGTGCATTTAAATTTTAGAATCGTATTTCTGCTAACGTACTGGAAGAGGAGTCCCATAATTCACTGGAGACTCTCATTCTTGTGAATTATCGTCTTCGTCATTTAAGGAATATTTCATCTCCTGAAGATGATCTCCAGCCACTGTAACCTGTATTTGGCTTTCAGCTATATTTCTTTATCTTCCTTAATATATATGATCTTGTGCAGTTCAGTCTGGAAAATTGGAGTCCCTGCTTTCTAGTTTCAGAAACTTGTTTGTTCAAGAGTACTATTTAAGTGAACACAGTACAGCAGTATGGCCAGCTTCTATTTCCTCCCTCCTTCTTTGTGATCATCACTTGTTTACTCCATATCACCATTACCTGCAGTTCCTGAGCTGCATTGAATGTTTCTTTTGCTAAAGGAGGTGACTTGGCAGTGCCTTAAGCACACATAATGTGCCAACGAGAAAGTCATTCTATATGCCTAAATGTCCAGTCATTAAACTAGTGACAGTTTGGTCTTGCTGGTAAAAGACTGGGCCTGGTAACAATGATAGAGGAATTCCTTGGGCATGTTACTGATCGTTCTGTGACCTTACATCATGAAGTAGAGGATAACGTCCTCTATCCTTTGCCTGTTTGCCTTAGCAATTTGGGCTGTGTCATTACATCTGCTATGCCTGCCGCAGGGACCCTAACCTCAGCTGGGCTTCAGAATGCTGAGTAAAGCTCATTCTGGATGGACTAGTTCAGAGAGCAGCCACAGTCTGTGATGCAGACATATAATAGTTGTTCTTTATTCATAAATACTGACAAACGCTGCAGTTGGCAGGGAAGTGCTTCAAGCAGCAGTGTGGTAGAGGTAAGAAGGGAGCATTGGGCCAGGCACAGCGCTGGGCTCTAACCACAGCATTCAGTCCAGGACACCAGGAAAAAGGGAGTCCCCAAGCTAGCCTGAGCTATGTGATTCCAACATAAATCCTCCTGGGAAGAAGCCCTGTGCTCTCGAGTCATGTCTTCTCATCCTTGTTCTGGAAAATGAGGATAATAATACTCAAGCTATCTTCTCCGAGTTTTGCTTAGTATTTGAATAGAGCTTTGATTCCATGGAGTGCTGAGGATAATCCCTATAATTCTATTATTCCTTGAGTGAAGTGGTTCAAATAAAATTGGAATCATCTTTTATGCAGACCCAGAGCCAAAGTAGAACTAAAATTTTGTATCTGTAGTTAGGGGAAGAAATAAAGCTCAACCACAGAAACCTGCTTTTTCTGTAGGGGTCTTTCCGGTATGGCTTTATGCTTTTCCTGTGGGGGTCTTTCCTTATGCCGGTGGGCTTTTAATGGGAGCAGCAGAGACAGGTTAACCAGGCAAAATGGAGAAAGAATCACTGTGGTACCACTTACAGCTCTCCTCCATGGTGTTTGCTGTGGCCCAGATCTCTTGAAAGCTCCTTGCTGTTTTTTGTGTTTGACAGTCTCCATGGACAGAAGAAAGGTATAAAGTAATTTCCACAAAGTTTCTGATGCTATCCTCTGCGCGAGGCATCAAATGTCAGGTCTGAGTCAGCCCAGATTCCACCTCATATGGCCCAGACCCATCAATAAGCTGTGAACATCTGCCTGGGAAGTTTTCATTTTAGTTCTTCCCCTGCACTACATTTTTTTCCCAAAGTGCCTTTCTGAAACTTCTCAGCAATGTTTGTGTCTGATGAGGAGTGGAGCCATTGGAGATGGGTCAGCAGGCAGAGTAACGGTGTTTAAAATGGATGATAAATGAACACCATTACAAAGCTATTACTGTCACACAATGCATAGCTTAAATACCTTGAGGATATGCTTGGGTTTGCTAGTAAAGAAATTACTCTGTGAGTAGAAGACATTAGTACAAGACTGATTATGCTAATGGGACTGTGCCAGGTTTGTGAGCCAGCAGAGGTCCCAGGAAACCTCAGCACCCTGATAGTCAGCCTCCCCATTTGCAGTGGATATAAACAGTTTTGTGTCTTCTTTCAGGCCTGATTTCTAATTGCTAATCAAATACTGTGGTAGAGATTTTATTATTGCTTAAGAGAGTGCCACAGGGTCATGTAAAAATCCAGTCATCCAGTTCATACCCCTGTGTGTTATTGTGTGTTCTTGGGATTTCCCTTGTGCTCAGGTTAGTGAATTGGCCATGACTGGTACCAAGGTTGGTGTGAAGCAGCAAACAAGGTATGTTTCTTCTTTCCTCCTGCCTGACTGAAATCTGTGAGGTACTTTCTAGAAAGGATGAGCACCTTCTTGAGATCTAGCCGTGGGAAGCTCAAGGGCCAACAAGCACTGTACCTGCAGGGCAGCCTCTGAATAGCAAGTAAGTGATTTCCAGTTTAGCTGGCTTCTTGCTCCACCACCCGATGATGCTGCCTACCATTCCGCAGCCCTCAGTGCCACTGAGTAATAACACAATGTTTTGCTTCTTAGTAAATATCTTTTCAACTGATGAATTCAAAAAGCACTTTAGATGACATTTAGAATTTAGAACCAAATGACTGAACCATAAATAACGATTCTTGCCTGGTAGATGGATGGCATGTTACCGTGCCGTTCTCTCCCTCTCAGTCATTGTCAGCTGAAGCATTTTTCTCTTCCACTTGGTTTCCCAGCTCTCTTCCCTCCCTCACCCCCAGTATACACAAGGCCTATTCAGAAATGCTGTATTTTGAAGAACATGTGCAGAGGGAAACTTTCAAACAAATCAGACCTGATCACAGATCCATTTTTCTTCTCCTCTTTGATCCTTACTTGAGGTTTGGTTATTTATGATGCCAAACTTTAAACTGGGGCTTCCTCTGCTCATTGGCCCATCCTCACTCTCACACTTGCCGGCATTGTCTGCTGGGTGCACAGCTGGGCACAACTGCCCGTGCCCCTGCCACCCCATTGGGTGGCACAGTGGAAGACAGGGAACAGGAAGCCCCCCATTACCCCACAGTCATAGGGCTAAATGAGAGGTGCCACTGTCAATGCTCAGCAGCAGCCAATGTTTTGGGGCAGCACATGGTTGCAGTGGTCTGTTGGCAGTTTGACTGTACAGATGATGATTACCATACACCTATCCCGGCCTTCCACTTTGAGGATGGTACTCCTTGGCCAAGGCAGCTCATGCCACGCTGTCCCCTGGCCTTGGATGTGTCTCCTGCTGCTCATCACTCTGCCAGACCCACAGCTTCTGACTGACGCTGCAAGGAGGATGGCCTTGCACCTCAGCTCCCTCCACCCTTTACCTAGCTTAACCATGTCCTTGCCACAGACCTTTAACCCCTGCAGCAGGTGAGGCACTAGTCACAGCATCCCCTCATCTCCCTACCGTGCCCAGGCCTTTGCAGTTAACATTCAACTGCACTCCCAGATCAGGCTGTAAAACCATCAGCTCCTGCATTCTCTCCCTAGCAGCCAGGAGCTCTTTCATCACCTGCAGGACACAGAGCAGAGCAAGAAGGGGGTGATTAGGGGAGGGGTTCTCAGGATGTAGCGAGCAGGTGAATAACAGCATCCCCTGCATAGGCTCTGAATTCTATCATCTCAAATTGAGCTGGGCACCTCAGCACTGGCGAAAAGGGAAACAGATCCATGTCCTTTGTGTTGCCAGGCCCCACAGATTAGGAAAAGGGAGATAATGAACTGAGCAGGGTTCTCCATCAGATGGAAGGAGATGATGAGGCTTGAGTTTTTGGGTTGCCTTCAGCTGGTCATCAGTTCTATAAAGGCTGTATTTCTACTGTAGAACGTCTAGGGTCTGCCAGCTTTGTTGCTGTGGGCTCTGCTTTGATAGAGTGAGGGAAAACAGCTCCACTGTTTACATGGAGTGGGGGGAAATCCTTGCAGCATATAAGAAGTCGTGCTAAAGAAGGTGAAAATCTCTCTGTATTTATTATGGTATTGGTTCCCTTTTGCATTCTCCATTTTCATTGATTGAATGTTTCTGTTCAGACAAATTTTCAACATCCTATTGCATATTATGTCCCAGCACTATTATCTTGTTCCAGAAGGAGGCTGTGGAAAGTGCTCATTTTGGTAATTGCTCTCAGATTTTTGAGGTGGAAATTATTTATAGTGGAGGATGATCAGGCTGTGTGGGCTACTGTGAAGTTCAGCTGCTGGCCTGACCAGTCAGACTGGAACAAACCCCCAGAGCTGAATGCAAGCCTTTGGACCTTGCTACTATATTGCTTTTAGGTGCCTAGTTGCTCCCTTGCCTCCCCCTGGCAGTTTTAATGCTGCTAGTAGTGTTTGAATACTAACTCCAGTAGTTTCCAAGGACAGAAGTAGGAGCAGGATCAAGCTGGCTCACATGTGACTCAAAGCAGGAAAGGTTGTGTTTGTTTCTGTTCTTCTAATTGCTCTGCTGAAAGTAATTTCTCGAAGGTAAGAAACCCTTTCATCAATGCCTACTCAAGTCTACTGGTTTGCTTGTGCTCCTTGAGACTTTTTATGAGTCAATTAGAAACATGAGTCAGGAAATAACAAGTTTTAAGACAGATTGACTCCTCTGGTTGCTGTATGGGCTCTTGAAGCATTTTTTTTCTCTTTTCAGGGTTTCCTATTGTGTCAACACCCACATTAGAGCCTCTTTCATGTGGGAAATGCCGTTCTTCTATGAAGAGTTGCAGACTCTTTGCCTGGAGCAGACATGAAGGAAATGCCCTTCAGTGGTAAGTACCCTCTCAGAAGCTAGTGCTCTGTAGTAGCATGAACTTCTAACTCTGTATGGCATCAAGTAGCAATCAATGGCTATGTTGCTCTGTATTTATGAGGACGGTAAATGAAAGCTGCAAGCTGTTGTTTACAAACCCTGTTTTCACATCAAGGAGCAAGGTAAAAGGGGATTTTTTGGTATTTATTTTTAGTGTATGTTAACTAAGTGTCAAAGCTGCCTCTCCCTAACTCCTTTGAATGCAAAACAACAATGCAGAGCCAGACTCGAACATGGAAAATTGTCTTTTGAGGCAGTTAACTTGAAGCAGTGGCCAAGTAGCACTGACCACGCCTGAATCTCAACCCATTCACACCCTGCAAGCCTTAGCGAATACTTAGTCTCTGCAAAGTGACATGAAGAGCAGTAAGAGTTATTTTTGTGAGCAAGGAGGGAAGAAAATTGGTGAGCTAGACCCTGCTTTCAGTGTCTAGGTATTCCAGGGTAGTTATGCCTTCCCAACAGACTTGGAGATGGTCAGAGGAGATGGAAATTTCCCCTTGAGTGTGATATAGCTGAACTGACCTGGGCAAGGGTGACTGGAATAGAGCCTGTGACTGTTTGGAAGTGTCTCAATAAACAAGAGGGAGAGGCAGCGCTGCAAATCCTGGGTTTGTTCCAAATAAAATTAGTATTTTAAATGAAATCTGGGAAAACTTTGCTGAGAATTTTAAGTCAGGAAATGACTTAGTGGTAGGTATTGGATTGCTTTTGAGCTCTGAACTTGACTGAACCTTATATATTGATTAAGGTAGTATATTTCTAGTCTTGTTCTTAACACTTATTTACCCTTTATTAAACTCAACAAGTACTTCTGGAGAAATACATTTAGGACTCAAGGTAGCCACAACTTTCTACAGGTTGACTCACTTTGCATTTGAACTCAGTAAAAATACTTAACATGATACAGTTAGGTATATAAGGCAAGCTGGTGTCATGACGTGGGAAGAGACTCATGGTTTTAACTGTACACTGGGGTTATGTTCAAATAAATCAGTATTCTGTGTACATATCACAGAGCATTGCATCCTGCTCCTGAAATTAGGTTTATTGCCATGGCATGTAGACCAGGTAAGCACTTTTATGTCCTAAACACTGCAGGGTGCAACAGGAAGTATAAATGGGGTGACTGTAGTTAGAGTGCCTGTAATAGTGTCAGAGCATGATGTGGGAGTTGCATTGTATTCAACAGCCCTTTGCTAAGGCCCCAGAAGTATAAATAAATAAATGGTTTCAAGTGCTAAATAGGCTGTTCTCCTGAGTTGGTTTTAAACTGAATCATCAACAGAGCACACAGGCCCATGTCCTAGTCCTTGGATCACCGTTCAAGAAACAGGGCATCTTTCTGTAGGTCTTTCTTATTCCATTTGTGCTGGAAATGCTTGGAGTAGCAGTCTGCTAGTATTAACAAAGTATTTTTACTTATAATCCTGTCTAAACTACAGAAAAACAAAGGATGAAAGACAGTCGTGTTAACCCAAGATCATTTCTGAGGTACTGATCTAGCTCTTCAGATTACTTTTAAACTCCTGTTTGCAGCTCTTTGGTTTTTTTTCTTCTCCCCCCGCCCCCCCCGGATGTTTCTTTCCTGGCTGCAGACCCTGCCTAACTCCTTACCCAGAGCTCAAAGGAGAAAAAAGGAGCAGGGGGAATAATCAGGGTCTGCATATGCTCAGAATGCAGGATCTCTTGTGAAAGACATTGTACATCACTGGAATAGATGCTGAGAATGTGACCTTTTTGTTTGAGAGAGTGACTAGACAGTGTGGGCATTGGTTCAGCGCACCACTGAAGAGTGTACTTAATTTAAGTAATCACAATAATAACTTTGGTGGTTTACTTGCAGTCTGTGCTATGTCAGGGCCTAACAGCTACAACTGGAAAAGGTGGTCTGAAATAAAAGTTGATTTATTTTAAAGAACTTGTGTTATTTTCACTTGGGAAGTGTTCACAACAAAATGTTTTATTGCTGCATCAAACGTTCTGGGAACTTGATTAACAAAGAGCTTGCAGGAATTGAATTAGCAGGCAAGAAATTGCTTTTATTGATTTACTCTGTGTATATGCAAAAGACTGTATTGTGACATGAGCTGCTTCTCCTCTCCCCTCAATTCCTGGCAGCAAATAGAAAGCAAATTCCTACCAGATGGTATGAGGGCAGTTCAAACTTTGTTATCTATGTGGTGGCACAGGTGGGGCTGTAAGAAGACAGAAGGACTCTCTGATAAAGCCAGCATATTGCAAACTATGGCCAGGAACCAAGAACTGACTCTTCTTTGGGCTTACTGACACTGGAATTACTAAAACCAGATTTAGGGCATATTCTGTTGCTAGCAGCTGTCTAACAGTTTCTAATCCATGTGAATAATGGATACTGAGATCTTTTCTGAAATCCTTTAAAACTGTGACTGTAAGAGAAATTTTTGTGTTATAAACTTCCCTTCCCTGGGAGCACATGTGGGTTTCTAGATATGCTGTGAGCCATTGAAAAGCTACTGAGCAGTACAGGTCTGCAGCTTGCCCAGCTTGGGTTGGATCAACTCAAACTTCCATGTTCAGAGAATGCTGCTGACGTGGCTGAGCTGGGCCTTGCAGTGCAAACTGCTGCAAGCAAAAGAGAATGCTTGCTGTGCATTTTTGCACAAGCAGTCCTGTCAATGATTCTTCTACTTCATTTATTTCATAAGAGAGCTTGCAGTGTCTGAGCTTCGACTAAATATACAAGACCGTTTCGGACATGCCTGAATTTCCACGGAGTATTTGTCTGCGTGCAGTCCTGGGTGCTGATTTGATGTGGCAAATGTAATGGAGGGTGTAAATCTTCATCTTGCTTCTCATCCAAACCATAAAAATTAGATAATCCAGTTCATTCTATAGCTCATGCTAAAATGAGTCGTGTGTGTATAGTTATATAGGGGTCATTACTGAAACTCCTGCTGCTAATAGGTTCCTAAAACATCCCTTCCAAGGGAAGTAAGCCAAATAGCTTTGCTCTCTTATTGTTCCTACAGAGGCAACCACTGGGTCCCAGCAGGGATGTTAGCATCAACCAATCTGTGTTTTGAGTGAGACACCAGGAAGCATAGTTTTCTGGGCCAGTATTTCAAGAAAACATATGGCAGCATCTGCTGCTCATAAAAGCCAATGGTGTAGTCAATATTGAAGCAGGACTTTCCCACTGCATGGATTTAGAACAATAGAGCTTTCCCCACACCACTGAATTCTAGTGCAGAATTATTTTGCATTTTCTGCTGAGCCCTAGTAAGAACTTTTTTGCAGCTCCCCGACGTGGGATTTGAACACCCCATCATCAGCACTGAAGCAACAACGCTCAAGTCCATTAGCTCAGCCTCAGGAATAGATAAGTGAGCTTCTTACACAAGGAAACCACTAAAAACTGTCTTCCATTGCAAGCTGTATTTTAATTTCAGTGTTTTAACAGACATCATGTTAGATGGAGTTGCTACCGTGCAAAAGCTGTTTCTGATATGCTGTTAGCATGATGAATGGCCTAACACTGAAGAGCAAGTCTGGGGGGAAAGGGTACTTATCACCTCTGTATCGTTACTGTTTGAACTTGCATTGAAGCTCATTTTGATCTGCCACCCTGACCTTTTGATGTTTCCGCCTCATTGTTGCGCTGCTGCCCACATTGAGCTTGTTTGTAATTGAGTGTTGAGATAAAGTAGTTGCAAGTGGGCCTCTGGACTTTAGGAATAAGTTTATATTAGTTGACCTATGCTGTAATACAGTCATGTTCTGACAGGTGCTTTTAACAACAGAAATAACTTTGGTTTATGAGACTTTTGATTGTATGCTTTTGCTAAAGAACACTTTCACAACTGGCATTAATGACTTGGTTTCTAACAACAGAGTATTCCAGCTTCTGTTGAGATCACTAGCATTTGGGGCATCAGGTGACTGCAAGACAGTAGGAACTTCACTTTTCAAGCACCTACCATAGTTTTATGTGGCCTGGCAATTTTTCTATCAGTCAGGAACCAGGAGTAAAGCAGATTTCTCTTCAGCATAGATTGACTTTGTTATGCAAGGTAATTGTTTTCTTCTTTCAATTTCAAATGATGTTTGGGTTTTATCCAGTCTGTAAGCCAAGTATCAGCAGTGTCAGCTACAGGTGAGATTGTAAGCAAGAATTGCCAAAGCATATAAATATTAAGTATGAATATTCGCACAGTCAGATGTTGCATGGGGGTTGTCTTCATTAAAGTACTGTATAGTAGCTTCCATTATATTGCTCTCCTGCAGTGCAAGCATTCTGGATCAGAAGAGACCTGCCCTTTCACATGTGCTCCAGCTGTTCCCTGCACCCACCACAGTCAAGCCTGGTATTTTCTTACTTTTAATGAGTTGCGTGTGTGGAAAGCCAGGGAAAAAAAAACAAAAAGGGCAGAAGAGGATTGTTAGATTGCTTCCAGCATGGAGAAGCTGGATGAGATCATAGAAGAGGCCAAAAAAGATTTTCCCAGTGGCATGAGATGCAGAGCTGCAGGGCTGACTCATTTCCTTGGCCGCTCAGTGTGATGGACCCACAACAGGGTGGTTGCCTCTGTCCGCAATGCTTTTGCTTCTGAGAGCGCTGATGACTTCTGCACCATTTTCTAGTCTCCCTTTCTTCCTGCTCTTCTGTTTTCTGAGCTGTTTATTATTCTCTTTCAATTTTGCTTTTACTGTCTTCAGGGATGTTTCCATCTCTTTATGTCTCTTCTTAAAACTACACAGGGTTCAGGATTCCAACAGATGGCCCCCAGGATGCCTGGTCATGTCTTTGAAGTATGTCATAGTCAAGCAAGCTGAAATTCCAACACAAATCGGTGCACAGTCTGAGACAACTCTTACATTTGTCATGCGGTGAAGAAAAACTGTGCCTGATGAAGCCAAAGCAATGATGAAAATAGCATTCCTTCAAAAGGACTGGTCCAGGGCCCCCATCATAGAATAGTTAGGGTTGGAAAGGACCTTAAGATCACCTAGTTCCAACCCCCCTGCCATGGGCAGGGTCACCTCCCACTATGACAGAGCATGTACCATCCCTGTCTTCCTCCTGCAGCTCTGTGCTCAGTGGCATGCTTGCACTGGAGCACTGTGCTTTTGTACCTTGTCTTCGAGCATCTTGCCTCTTTCACCAGCAGAGCCCTCCCAGAATAGGTGTAGATCAATCCTGTAGAGTGTGCTGACTGTCAGGGTGATCTGTGGGTATCACACTGATGTTCAGTTCTTACCTAGTGGTGTTGGGATCCTCTCAGCCCATGCTGTATTTAAGGTAGGGGCTTGCAGAGCAGGACTGCAGCTCTGGTTTGAAAGCCTGCTCCATCTTACAGAGAACCAGCATAATCATGACTGCAAACCCGAATGCCAAGCTGTTCCTTGTGCTTCACATCCCTGCAACATTGACTAGTTGCACAGCAATTTGCAGAAAGCTTGCTGACAGTGACACAAACACTTGCTGGCCTAGGTACAGGAATATCCCAACTCTGGGCATGCAACCAACAGAGCATCTAAGCTTCTGTTTTTCTTTGAACCATCTTTCTGCTTCAAATCATCTTCAGAGAAAAGGATTGAAAACCTCCCTATCAAACTCATATACCCAGTGGTCTTGAAGAACAGCAGAATAAACAAGATTTGTCTTGTAGGAGGGCTATGGGGAGGGGATGCTGTTACTTTTGCATTGCTTGTCAACTCTTAGAATGGAGTAGGGCCTGGGAAAGTGGCACTGAGCTGATGCAGGTCAAGCAGAGTGGCATTTGAAAGTCCCTGCCCTCTAGCTATGCCTTTTATAACATCAGTTGTCTGTAGTGCTTCAATCCCTGCTGTGAGGGACTAATCCAGCCCCTGCAGTATCATTTGGAAAGAAGGATGAGTTAAAGCTCTGGAGGTTTGATAGCAGACCACCAGTACTTAAAATCTGAGGACTCCATGTAGTCTGGAGGCCTTTATAGCTGTGCTGAATTATCGCTGGCCTAAAATATTGCCAGAATGCATTACTTGTCTTTGGAAGCCATTTGTTTTCATTTACTGCACAAAGTAAAACAGGGCCCGGGTTACAAACAACTCAGTCTGCACTGGGGCTGTAATTCTGTTGCACTGGTAAATGCCGTTGTCACATCTAAGTGCCATTGTCACTGACATAACACAGGCACCTCAGCTTCTCCAGATTGGTGGTAGAACATAATGGCTTAGCTCTTATAGAAGTGGACATTTAGACCTGACTTGGCAGAGGGCTTAAGGAAGAGATGCGCAGGGAGGGTTTTGTGACAGGCCTTGGAAGGAGGAGGTGGGTAAGAAGTAGCAGAGAGAGGCTTCCCATGCCTTGAAGCCTGCTTCTGGGGGCACTGCCTGTCTCTTGTGTTTGAGTAGTCTGTCCAAAGAATAAACCTGTAATTGGAAGGAAGAGACTTAGCTTTTGTGGTGAGAAAATGAGCACTTAACACAACAGAGAAGTGTGTATCCACAACAGACCACTTCTCTTTAGCAGCACGGTGCTGCCCTGGCAAGGTTCTGGTGTTACAGCTAGCAATTTGCTGTGATGCTCAGCATCACTAGTACCACTAGCTGAGAAGCTCAGCGTGTTTCATTTTAAATTGCACTGTTAAGCTGAAATAAAGGGATAATAACTCTGCTTTACAGAAGGGGAGACTTAAACGAAGAAGAGCTCATGTAATTGTCCTCATGGAAACCTTTTTAAAAACCAGAATGTAAGCAAGTCAGTGGTTAAACAGTCCATGTCCACTGGGTGAATACAGTCGTTTAATGGGTAGAATCTGTACCTAAATTCTGTATCTTACAGAGAATTTAATTTCTAACACCCAGAGTGGTACCTAATGTTCTGAAGAGAGCTTCTGGAGCAAAGAAGATCTGTCTTTGGTAGAGGAGATTGAAGCTAGAGTGCATTTAAATGAGCTGGACAGATGCAGGTCCTTGGAACCTGATGGGATGCACCCAAAAACAGGGGTAACCATGCCTGGCCAACTTGATAGCCTGACTGTGGTGGACAAGGGGAGAGCTGTCACTTCACAGGGACTTTGACTGGCTGGAGTAACAGGGACTTCATGGTATTAAGCAAAGGGAAATGCTGAGTCCTTCCCCTGAAGAGGAATAACCTTACCTTCCAGTACACGCTGGGGGCTGGGAAGCAGCTCGGCAGAAAAGGACACTAAGTTGAGCAGGAGCTATCAATGTATGGAGGCAGAGGTGGCCAACAGCATCGGGGGCTGCATTAGGAGGAGTGCTGCCAGCAGGCTGAGGGAAAGGGTCCTTCCCCTCTACTAAACACCGGTGAAGCCGCTCCCCACATCTGGAATGCTGGGTCCAGAGCTGGGCTTCACAGTACAAGAAAAGCATGGACTTGCAGGAGTGAGTTCAGCAAAGGGCTTGGAGCATCTCTCAGAAGAGGCTGAGAGAGCTCAGATTGTTCAGCTTGTGAAAAAGAAGGCTCAGGAAAGGTTTTATCAATGTGTTTAAAGTCCTAATGGGATGAGTAAAGACTTGAGCCAGATGTTTCTCAGCTGTTGTCAGTGAAAGGACAAGAGGCAATGGACACAGACTGAAATTGCAAACATTCTATTTAAACGTAAGAGAACTCTTTTACTGTGAGGGGGGTCAAATCCTGGAACAGGTTGCCCAGAGAAGTTGTGGAGTCTCCATCCATAAAGAGATTCAGAACCTGACTGGCTGCAGTCCTGAAGAACCTCCTGTAGGTGACTGTGCTTTGAGCAGCACGTTGTACTAGCTGATCTCCAGAGGTGCCTTGTGTGACTCACTTGAAAGGCAGTGGTTCAGTGCAGGCACAGAATTGGAGCATTATCTTTAACATAACTCAGTGCTCTGCTCTTATTCAAAGAGGCTTGTCAGCAATCTTAAGTTTGAAATCTGCATTTCCTGGCTTATGAGATCACCCATGGAGGTAAACTCTCATTTCCTGGAATGGTAAGAGCCTAACAGATAAGGAAGGGGCAAGATCTTGGTCAATCTGTTAGCTATGTATGTACATAAATATAACAGTCACTTTTCCTAGCATCAGGTACTTACTGTGTAATTGGTATCACTTAATGTAAAGCATTGTTCTCCATTTCCCTTCTCGGTTTTAATGGTTGATGTAATTGCACTTTTGCAGACTGTGGTAGCATACCAATGCAGTTGCTTCTGTATGGAATGAAGAACTTGGAGCTATTCACAATGCAGTAGTATAAGGCTCGGATGATCACAGAAATAGGACCAAATTGTGGATGCAGGGAACAAATACTAAGACAATCCCTGAGAAAGAAACCCACAGTACTTAATTAAGAATATATATAATAATTGTTAATATTATTACAAATTAAATAATTTTATTAAATAATTACTTAACAGAATTACTTAATTTACAGAATAATTACTTAATTTACAGAATTAATTTGCTGTATTAACTACCTGAATTTTCATGTGGGATAGGTAGAAAATTCCACTATAAAGAGAAACTCTGTAGACAGCAGGATGCAGAAGAGTAACAAAATGTGTCAGGTAGCTGGAAAATAATTCACAACTGCTATAAGGTGCATGGGTCAGGGGTTTGAGCCAGCACTTCAGCTACAGCTGCAGAACTTGCTCGCCCGCGTAGTGACTGACTCAGATATGAACTCCATCAAGCTTTGAGACTGCTCCTGTCTCTGTTTTCTTCAGGGTGGAAAATGAGCCTCTTTATACAAACAGCAGTCTGATTAACACTGACCCTGATGGAGAACTAAAATTGCTCCCTCTTCCGTAGTCCTGGTGGTAGTGCCTAGCTGGCTGCAGTGCCATTTGCTGTCTTTCACGTATGTGCCACCACACTGTAATCCAGTTAGCCTTGGCAGGTCACTCAGTAGGTGGCTTTTGGATATAAATGATGATCATAAACTCAGTCTGAAGCTGTGTTCAAATGGCTTGCACCTGATGCACTGAGGACAACTGCTTAATTAGAGGAATATGATAGAAAAAGAGATGAGATGTAGGATGGAAATGAAGGTTTTCATTCAACCTTGCCTCAGGAGTTCATCAAACTCAAATGTTCTTGTGAGACCCCCTGCTGATGCCTGGCCTCCCACTGCACGGAGAGGAGCAGAACTGGAGATGTGACGGGGGCATCAGTGAACTGATGCCTGTGTATTTGCCAGTTGGTGTTACAGTTATCCCCTTAGGGCAAAAGGCTTGCTGGATAATGAGAAGGTAGGCTTAGCTGGGGGAGCGAGGACCTGCTCTGTGTGAAACACCTGCCTTCTGGAGAATGCTTTCAGAGGAGCTGGTCAGAACAGGAGTTTTCCAGCATGAAATACTCATAAAATCTCAACTTTGCCTACTTTGCACTGGACACTGATGTTTCCAGTTTTGGGGTGGGGGAAGAAGAAGGGAATTGCTATACTGCATTGTCAGTGAGATCCTGTTTGGACATACAGGCAAGGTCCTTATGAGAGCTGTGCTTTGAAACCTTCACACACAGAAGAGCAGGGGTTAGCTCTGGTCTGAATATAATGTCAGTCAGGTTTTTCACTGAAAGTAGGCTTTCATCTGCAGTGAGGTCCACTTGCAACTGCTTATACCAGCAATATTCAGGACCTCACCATCAGTCCAGTACAGGACAGGAAACTTTCCTTCCCTGGAATTGCCTCACCACGTCTCATTAACTCAGGTTTACTAGGATTTGGTCAAAACTGTGATCTTGCCTCCCTGCCCACAGTGCCTTACTATCTTTGAGAGAAACAATCAAACACAGCTCTGAGCTCATTTTCCCCATCTGCCACTACAATACAATGCAGTGTGCTGCAACATCTGTAGGCGATTCCATGCATGAAGGAGTCTATAGATGCCTCTGCAAAATGCTAGATTGGGGTCACTTCTGAAGCATTTGGTAATACTTCTGTGAAGGGAGAAGCAGACTGTTTTGTTTACAGCACAGACATATCCTTTACTTAAAATGGATCTTTGAGAGCCTTCCTTAGCTGTAAGCCCAGGGTGCAAGCTGGCATGTAGATTCATTAGTGTACTGCTCATTTACATTGCGGCAGATTTTGGCCTGTTTTCTTGCATCACGTTACAGACAAGTCCTGCAAGTTTAAAGGGTTCCCCCACTTCCCCAAATAACTAATTTGTTCTCTTTGCCTTTTACAAAACTGTTGGCTTATCCAACAATACAAGCGCTTGAAGATGCCGTGTGCAGCCCATTCATGTCAGTGCAGTTACTTCCGTGCCTAAAGTTTAAGCACACTGGCTATTAGGCCAGAGCACTGACAGAGCTGGAATAATGGAACTATTTCTGGTTTTCTTTTATGTGTGAGGACAAAGAAAGCACCAAAAAATGTTTGTTCCACTCAGTTCACATATGCCTATCACTGAAAGTAGTTGTGTTGTGAAGGGGTTGAATTTATGTGAGGTTTTCTATTGGAATTACATAAGGAAAACGCATCCTAACCGTGTATAGCTTTAACAGCTATTAGTTACACTGATTGGTTATCTGAACTGAGCAGTGGAAATGATCAGTTTAGATAGGAGCTGTCAGAGATATTGATCAGGAAAAAAGCTGTTTGGATAGCGACATCTGAAACAATTGTTTTAAACCAGTCAGAAATATAGCTATTGATTGACTGAAGAGGATTCTTCTGGCCTGTAAGTGTACAGTTTTGCTTTCTTAACTCAGCAGGATGCTGCAGTGTGAACTTTGAGAATCATCTTTAAAGAAAGTTATGAGGAAAAAACAATGCAGAGGGGTTGATTGAACATCTTTCAGAGAAAACTATGGAGGAGCAGAAGAAGCCAGGGTTACTTTTGTGATTGTTTCTCAGCTATCCAAATCTGAGATAGGAAACACTACCTAGATTTAGTCAGGAAGATGTACAAAGGGCCGTTGTTCAGAATCTGCCTGGAAAATCCGTGTGCACATCACTTCCCTGGACTGGGAGATTTGCAGATGGAGGAGTGTGGAAATGTTTTGTGGTGATGAGCACCCAACTGAGAAATTGGTACTAGGATTTGTTCTAGAGGGATTTTACCTGGATGTGTTTTCTTCAGGCCCCTGCTGAACTGCCTTAATTCATACCTATGCAAAGGGATGGCACGTGGCATTGTATTGAACCTCCACATCAAGAGAAATTTCAGGTAGTGAAATGGTTGCCTTCAGTATCTTTCAGGGTAGTTAAAGACCAAGTATTCTCTGTTTCCCCCTTCTTTGTCAGCCAGTCATTGCAAAAGCAAATAAATGTAAAAGTACAGTCTGAAAAGATTCATGATCCAGACATCCAGTTCGTGTGTTTAGAGTCTTTGTTATCATGCATGGCCTTTCCTTGGATTCCTTTCCTTCCCTTGAATTACCCCAGCTCTTGCCCTCTGTATTCTAGGCTGTTTCTTATTTAAACACTGTTAAATGTTGTTGTTTACGATCTCAAAGGTGTCTAAACTGTCAGCCAGGACTGATATCCCTGTATCCTCAGTGCATGCGCTGAATGGAACAGCTTACAGCCTTTCATGAAGTTGTCTGCTTCTTTTGTGTTATTGTCCCTCATTTGGGAACAGGAGAGGTGTTGGAACAAGTCCTAAGGAGGGCCACGAGGATGACCAGGGAAACTGGAGCACCTCCCGTATGAAGATAGGATGAGAAAGTTGGGTCTGTTCAGCCTGGAGAAGAGAAGGCTGCGTGGA
>JANRGW010035600.1:35203-47293 GCA_024733675.1 Psilopsiagon aymara
CTCCGCGGGCGGGACGTGCCCCGCCGTGCTCGGCTCGGGTGTCCCGTGGGCGCGGGGCCGTGCGGACGGTGACCCGGAGCGGCGCGCCGAGTCTCAGCATTCCACAGGCATGTCCTTGTGCGCGGGCCGGCAGGCGGGACAGCGGCACCCCCGTCGCGCTAGCATACTTGGGCTGTTTCCTTTCCATCTCGGTTGTGAGTGTGAAAGGGGTGTTTGCTGATGTCGTGGGACTGCATCGGAGAGTGGCAGGTGACTTCGTTCAAGCAGGCACACAGGTATTCAAGGGTGGAAAACGCCAGCTTTTCTGCACTCTTCTATATAACAGACAGAAACTGCGCCTTGGTGGTTCCTACATGACAGTGCTAAGCTCTCCTTGGGTCAGTGCTGCTCACACACCGAAAAGGCTGTCTGATGAAGACCGCACTCTGTCACTAGTTAATCACCTTCACAATTCAAATTGTCTTTTTCAGCTAGGATAGTGGCAGCCCCATCGCACTAAGGCACTTGGACTTTTTTCTTCCTATAGTTGTCATGTCTGTAGCGTAGTCCATGCTTTGGTATGTCTTTGAAATACCATAAAAGTCGTGAAGGCAGAACAGAAACGATACCAAGAGATCCTCTATCTGTGAACAGAACTGCAGGTTTCAGAAACAGCCAGTAAATGAGACTTGTGTAGATCAAATTCTGTTTCTTGTGTAGATCAAATTCTGTTTATGTGGGAGTCCTTTCTCTGATGATAAAACTGTTCACCTTTCATTGCTGAAAAGGTGTTTTCAGAAACTTGTAGGTATTGGGTTAGAAGTAGAAGGTAGGACAACCTTTAGATGGGGGAGGGAGCAGTTTTCTTCTGGAACAAAAAAATACTCCTTGTGAGGATTTGGGGTCCTCAGTGCATCCTGCCCTTTTTTGTGTGTTCAGAGTGTTGGCACAGTTCAGGGTTCATAAAAAACTTCAGTTTTCAATTAGGTTTAAAAGCATTTTAGAATTCATTGAGGTACTGTTGTGCTATTTTGTGAGTAAATGACCTCCATGGGCCCAGAATACCGAGATTTTGTTTAGTAGCTATTTGGGACCATTTCCTCTACCATGTTGACCATGGAAACTCAGTTAAGGCTCTGAACCCGGACCCAGGGCCATTGCCATGGAAGTTTTGTGCTGTCTGAGGGTCCGCAAGAGAGGCACAAATCCAGAAAACGCCAGATCCCCAGTCTGCCAGAAACTCCAGTATTGCTGGAAAGCCAGGCAATGTATGAGGGTTATCATCTCATTCAATTCTGACATGTTTGAATGAAATACATTGGCTCTGCATTTGCTGATGAAACCTTCGTCAGGAAGTTTTTAACTGGCTGTGCTGCAGAGCTGAAGGCCTGAGTCCTAATACACTGAGTGAAAGAACTAGAATATTTAGATGAATACTGTTACAAATGTGGATTGTTTTCAAACTGTTTGCCAGTGATGTGTGAAAGCGAAGGCTTCTGTTGAAGGACCACCTTCCCTCTGAAGAACTACAGTCCAGGCAGGTCTCCTAACAGTATTACATGAGAGGAACTGAAGTAAGGGGCCCAGATTTTTAAATCTCTTTGGGGTTTTATTTCCACTCGCATTTTCAAAACATAAATATAGCATAAACATAAATATAGCAAAGCATACCATATAATTGCAAAGCATAATGTATCTGTGTACCATATCTGGAAGACTAAGTTCTCTTGCAGACCGCACAAACATTCTGCTCCAGCTGGATGTAGCTACTGATAGACCCCAGCAGTGCACACTGTGCCATGTGCTCGAAGCGAAGCTTCCGGCAGAGTGTGGAGGCATGTTGTGATTTCAGACACACAGGAAGGGTTCTGCCACTTGTCTTCCTAGCTCTTTTTAACCTTGAAAACTGGATTTTCCTAGAGGCGACGTGAGCAACAACCTACTGTGTTGACAGAACAGATAAGCATTCTCAAAGTAATTCAAGAGTTTAGACACCTCTGTCTTGGGAAAGTCTGCAGGCTGAGGCTTCAGAGTTGAGAAAAGCCTAAGCTGCTTTTGCAAATGTGACTTGCCTTTAAGCAGAACAATGTCTGATTAGCTTTAGTATACTGGCAGCAAGACTGAGAAACTTGCCCAAGTGCTGTGGTAGAGGTGGAGGGTGCTCCTTCTTGACCTGTAAATGGAACCATGCTTCCTGCCATTTGCCTCCTGGGCTATTCTTTGTGGAGCACTCCAGATACCTCAGTATGCTTCTGCAGTGAAGTGATCTCTTTAGACACTTACTCCAGAGAAAACAGTGTGGAGAGTTATATGCAGATAACATGCTGTCTGCAGCTTCCTGGTTCAAGGCCAGTGTAGGTCTCTGCAGATTGCAGAGTACACCAAGAACAACAGACAAACAAAGCATCCAGCCAAAAGCTGAGGAACTTTCTGGGTGAGGCTCTGGGATTTCATTGTCAGCTTCTATCGTTCACATCTGACTAAAACCAAACTGGCAGGAGAGAGACTACGTGCTTATCAGACATCCCTGCAGGTCACGCCTCTGGAAAGCCACTGTTAGTGATGTGGCCTTTTTGGCAGGAACAGAGTTTTGGATTTCACTTGTATTTGTAGGCAGTTTTAAAAAGCACAGGATTATCAGGGATGGGCTAGGTCTTTCGCAACTTGCAGAGAAGTTTCTGTCTCATCACAGCCATTCTGAAGAGGAAGAGGAAAAAACCCTTGTACAACACATTTCTGTTTTCCACTAATAACTATGTTTGGGCCTGACAGCCAGGCAGCATCAGTGGGAGTGTTTCCTCTGAATTATCTGGGCTCTGACTCTCAACTTTACTTTGGCTGTACTCTTCCATCAGCATTTAAAGAGCTACATACCCAAGGAGAGGATTTGTACTCGTAGCCAAAGACACTGCTAGGGAAGAGGGAAAAATCAGAAGTAGTTGCAATCCATTTTCATTGAAGGTACTAAAGCCCAGGGACAGTAAGAGTTAGGCACAGTCACTTAGGAAATGTATGCCAATATGATGAAATGGATCTGTACCTTCCATTGCCAAGCCACCATATGTTTGCACTCTGTGTAAACAAAACTGTAGATTGCATATCAAGCCAGAATGGTCCATCTGTGAGTCTGACAGGTGTTCAGTGTAGTTCCCTTACACTCTGTACCTAGGTTTCTCTCTTCTAGGAAGGCTGCAAAAGGTGGAAGTGTATGCCTAGGCTGAACCAAGAATCATTCCTTCTCTCCCTCACCCCTTATGTGACAGCACAACAGTGATGCAGGGTCTGGCAACCTCAGCTTTGCTAAGATAAACACACTGGATTTGAGACAGAGGGAGATGTTACCTCCTTTTGATTCTGTACTGTGTCAGGTCTGGAAGTGTTTGCAGGTTGCTATAAAACACCATCAAAATTAAAATTATGAAGATTTCTATTTGATGCACTGAAAGTACTTCCCTCTGTTAATGTGTGGGGCAGCACTGGAAGAGACAGCCCTTAATTAGAATGCAGTGAAAAATACTACTGACCGTGCCTATTTGTGCAGTAGCTGGTAAATCTAGAGAGGATAATGTTCTCCATAGTGTACGTTCCTCACATATACAAGAGCTTAAAAGACAATTACTCAACAATTTCTATGTACCTTACAGAAAGCATTCACCAGAAAACAGTGATGGGAACAATCAAGCTCCAGGCATGGAGCCAGTGTGAGGCGATTTTTACAGAGTGTGGATCAATTGCTGAAAACCCCATCTATAGAAAAAAAGGCTTCTGAGCACATACTAAAAGCTCTTTACATGACTTGACCCGTGATCTAACAGCCACCAGAAATGGAAAGTTCTATTGTTTGTATCACAGTAATTACAGAGGCTTGGGCTTCTCTGTGCTCTGTATGCAGACAAAGAGACAGCCCTTCCCCCGATAACTCATCATTTAACAGACACGGTACAAAAAAGGAGTGATACAACACATCTCTGAAACCAATTCACTGGATTAAGTGCTGTTTACTTACTTTGAACAGGTTGATAGGTTGGCTGCAAAGCAGAAAGCTGTTTTCCAGAACCATTCAAGGAAGAAAAACAGATAGAGCGATTTCAGGGATTGTGGTTTCGCTGTGGTTTTATTGCCAGCTCAGTCTGTATTTCAAGGTGCACTGCTTGATTTCCAACTCTGTATTAACATTCAGCCAACATCCATATCGTCAAAGAAAGTATTTCAGCCAAAGCTGTAAGAGGTAAGGCAATATTTAAAACATTCTTTGCTCAAGTGTCAGTTTACTCTAAAAAAGCTACAAACCTGCAGAAAAAAATGTAAGATCCACGGGATATGGATTCTTCCTGCTGTGTTTTGTGTAGTGGCCTACACAATGGGCTTTGGACTCAGCCAGGCCTCACTGCAACATAAGTATGAGAAAGAATTCTTGCAGAACAGGCACTTACAAAGTTTAAGGCATAACAAGAGTTTATCTTCCCTCAACATTAACATGGTTTGACATCTAGCAGTAGTCCTAATTCTGTGTATAATAGGTGTCTTCTTCAGGCATTGATTTCGCTAGAACTGTTCGTATTCATGGTATCTGTGTTGAACTAAAGCATTAGGACAGCACACTAAAACTAAATAGATAAATAAAATCCCCACCCCTCATGTACAGAAGGGTTGTCTCCTGTCTACTGCTGTCTCAGAGACTCGGAGCTGACATGGGATCTCCATATAGAAGATCCAAGCCTCCATTTATTCATGTTCTTTCAACAGCATTTGCAACAAACACATCAGCATATCTATATGTCCTCCCTAACTTTTCTGGAGCTCTGAGGCATTTGTATCTAACCAGATCAAGCTTTAAAATGATAATATTCTACCCCTACATTAAATTCCTGGCATGACAGAACCTGAAAGCCCTGAAGTTGGTCTTGAGAGTCTTGCATTGCAGAGAGAGTATTTTAATGGGTGGTTTTGATGCAGTGGCATAGTGAGTAGTTCTTGAAATTAACTTCTTATGCTCACTGGTCATTCTTTTAAGTTTTATATTCAAAGTGGGACAGCTTTCTGTAAAGAAGAAGGAAAATATGCTGCATGCATGGGTGAACATACAGTGAATGCAGTGTGTAGAAGTTCAGGTTAACCAAATGTGCTTTTGGCTTCAAACTCTATGAGTCAATGAAAATAATTGCTAATCTGAGGACATTTCATTTCTGAGTCACTAAGTGGTGCCCTTTTCGTTGCCAGCCATTGAGCCACTGTAATGTGATAATTCCACTGAGCCTAAATGAAACCAGCCAAGTTATAATGTGCAATATTATTTCCTGGAAGCTTCCTTAGGCTGTCCCAATTTGTATAGCCAGAAGTCCAGATCTTACAACTTATGGGGTGCCTACAGAAGCAGTTAGGAATCAGTGTTATAAATAATCTAAGGAGATGCATCATCTTGTTTCTTAACTGTCTGAGGTGGTACCAATTCATCCCACCAAACTTCAGACACTTCACTGACACTTCAGACACTGGGACAGTGCTTTAGATTCCTCTAACCTCCAGAAAACAGAAAGGCCTCTCCAGGGAGTGTTTCCACACATCTTATATTCAGTCAGTCCTTAAGGGTGCTGTTACCTCTCTTTGAATAAACAGCCTAGATTGAGAGTGATCCTTCTCCTAATTTAGGTCTACGAGGGGCCTACAGCTAAGTAGAAAATCCCTGGATCTAGGGTTTCTCATTTCATCTTGAAATGGTTTCAAAATGGGGCACAAGTTGGCTTCTTCCTTGGGGATCACAGAGCCCGGGGGGGGGGGGGGGTGGGGGGGGGTGTCATGCATTTACTTTTGCCCAAAGAGAACATTGCACTCGCTATTGCTGACTTGAGGTGGTTGCAGTGCATGGGAGTAGTCATTTCTCCCAGTCTTGCATAAAGATCTTCCCTCCTCCCTTGGTGAAGAGGGAAGGGCTTTGAACTATATATAGTAGTCTCATTAATATTGCATTACCTTACATTAGAACAGAGTCGTCCGTCCCCCCCATACCTAAATAATGCTTGTCCCTATAAAAAGCATAGGTACATTTAAAAACTGCTGGAAGGCATTAATATTTATATTACCCTTAAAATGCACAGCAGCAGGTGATGACAGCAAGTTCTCTTTCTTTGTCTGAGTCTAGTATGCTTTCCTTTTGCTGAGCTGAATTCCCTAGCACTGTAATAATCATTCCTGGAAACTTGTGTCTCTGAGGGCTGGCTGGTGTCATTGCTGAGGCGTTCTGCTAATTGACTTGCATGCTATCCTTTTGTTTTTATCTACTGAATCTCTGTATGTCATTAATGCTCTCACCCCTAGCCTCTGTGCTTTGAATTCAGGAGCAGATGATGACAGAAAGAGCTGTAAATTAGATGACCTACAGCAGTGCCCTTTCCTCATGAGACAGGAAAATGCATCCCCAACAATTTACTTAGGAGCTTGCTGGTTTTCTTTTATACTTCATTCACGGAACATGCGTGGGAATAAAACACATCATCTCCACAGCTAATACATAACAGAAATACAGCACAGACATCAGGTTTTGCAAATGGATTTTTTCCTATTTACCTCCGTAACTTTCCTTGACCTCCTGGGAACCCTTTTCTTTTGCACAAAAAGCAGACAAAAATTTCGCCAAGTTGCAACAGTACTCCCATTCTATACTTGGGTCAAAAGACTGACAGCTAGGAAAGAGGAGGGTGTCTGGTTCCTGCTGTCACTCTTTATACCATGATGAAAAAATCACCACTGCTGGAATCATCTCTGCCAACCTCAGCTGAGAGGACTGGCAAGAAGTAAGGTACAGACTGAAGAGATGGGGACAGTAGCCTAATTATTTTCATGTCAGAGATACACTGAATGCACCCAGTTTACCACAGAATAAACAGAGCTTTCAAGGGCATGGGGACAGCCGAGGAGAATACTCTTTTGATTTACATCCTCCAGCACTCTTGTCACATGCTCAAGTGCCATGAAAGCAGCATGCATATGGAAGATGCTTGCTGCAGCTGAAAAGACATTACTGATTTCTTTAAAAACTCAGTTTCACAGGAAGCATAGATCCAGTGTAACAAAGCCCATCAGGACTCAGTTGTGCAGAGAAGGGTTCTCACTCTAGGAGCTCTTATAACAGTGAGATAGAGTTGTTAGGGGTCAGCAATATCTTAAAAATGCCTGACTGCCTGTTTAAATAGAAAACTTGTGGAAATACAGCCCTCAGAGGATATGCAGCCTACCAATATGCACTTAGCAGCAGCATGTCCACAGTTGCTTTGGACTTGCTGGAACACAGTTGTTTAGGGGATAACTGATTATATTGTTTATGTATTTGGGTTCACATTAAAACCTATACCTGCTGTAGGCTGTTTCAGCAAAGCCCAGCAAGGTGCCCTGTGTCTGTAACATCAGGGCAGTTTGCCTTCTCTCTTCATCCTGCAGCTCCGGGTGTCTGCAGCAGTTTATGACCTGGCTGTAGCCTGGAGAGGGCCTGGCTCTGGGGGCACACAGATGTGGTGGGCAGGGGCAGTGGGGGTGCAGATAACTGCTGTCATGTGGCTTCAGGAACAGGAGATGAGTTAAGCATGAACCAAGAACAGTGCCACTGTAGCTGCTGTGTGTGTCATGAGCATCTCACTTTTGGGGGCTTTGTTTGGTTCTTAATCTTTGCTGCTGAGTGCTTCTGCATTGGCAGAGAAAAAACTGACACTGAGGTCAGCCAGCTGGACTGGGAGGGAAGTGCAGGGGAAATTCCATAGGACTGATCAGACTTGTACCGCCAGGTCATGTACCAGGAGGTGGTTTAGATAGGGTGTATCTGTCATTTTCTGGATACTTGCAGAAATGCAGAATGGGAAGGAAAAGGAAAAGGGAAAAGAAAGAGAAATGGAAAGGAAAGAAAAATGAAAGAATCACAGGATTACATATTCATGAAGTTTGAAAAAGCATAAAACTGGTTAATACACAAGGTTCCTGTTGCTGGTCGCAGACTTGACACATTAGTTACTCACATGAAGCCTCTGGAAAAGCAGTAATGTTCTGTTCTTATCTTGAAAACGTGACATATTTTACTTGGTAGAATCAATTGTATTTTAGGCACTTCTTAGATTAATAACTGTAGGAAGAGTTTCTGCTTGAGGTTTCTAAAATATCTGCTAGCGAATTCAGAAATGGAAATGTACAGTCCAAGGCACCATGAAGATCTGAAGAAGTCTTAATTTTATGTGGTAGTTTAACATCAAGTATCAGTTGAAAACAGTATTTGTATCAAGATAAGCAGTAACAGTGGTTTTATTTATTTAATGTCTTATGGACTGGGCTCAGTGAAGTGTCACTCTTTGCTTATTCACTAAACAGAGCCGCATGCAAAATAGCAGATGGTAAATTGAGGTTTCAACTGAGAACCATATTTTCCTGTGGTAGAGTGCTATGAAACGTGAGCTATTTCATTAAATGTAGCCTAACCTCATCATTAAAATGTTGTTTTGGACCTGTTTTTAATGAGGGTGTTAGCCAAAATAGGATTTCATAATTTGCAGCATCACAATCATGAAAAATATCCCTATTGAATGGAGTTTTAACATATAGTACTTGCCTACACATTACTCAGAAGTAAGAAACAAGCGATACAGAAAGTGAGATGGGGTGAATACACTTACCTGATAAAGGTTTATGTCTAGAACAGATAGCTGGAGACCGGTAATTACAAATAAGGGGGAGGCACCAACTTCGCAGGTCAGGCTTTGCACTGGAAAGTGAAACGTATTCTGTGTTGTCCAAACCAGACACAGCAGAACTCCATTTCCCTGTGCTTACTCACATCTTCATGGCTGCGGTCAGCCTTGTGGCTATTGTCTAATTAACAATTAAATAATAGACTCTGGTACTTAGGATTGGTATTATAAGAACAGAGGCTTGTCCCTGCAAGCCACAAGGCCTGCCAGTATAGAGGACAAAGGAAGGTTTTAGGTATAGGCATGAAACCAGTATCTATCAGAGCAGAATGTGGAATCACTGCTGTCCGAAAGTGTTTCAGTGGTGTCTCACTATCAGTAATTTCAATAGTTTGGAATAACTGTAAAAACCCTGTGAGAACTGACAAAGTCAAAGGGCATTCAGCTATCAAATAGCACAGCTTTTGAAAAGGAGTTTGTCCCCCAGAAGAATTAAAAACAGCAAGTTCAGGAGTTTTGTAAATGTTGTTTCTTTCCATAGAACAATAACACTTCTTCCCAATGAAATAGGTAAAAATTGCAGCTGATATGAATCGGACTCTGTGTGTTGGTGTAAAATGAACTCTTTGCTTGTAATCTGGTGTATATAGCAAAAAGGAACAAACTTACTGTATAAAAGATAAAAAAGTAATATCAAAGAAATGTAAAGACTCATCACAGAGTTTCAGTGTACATCCACATGCCTGCAGCTCTTGGTCTGCTGCCCTCCTGTGAACGCAAGGCTTGGTGGGACAAGTGAAACTGGTCATCAGTTTTCACCCCCTGAGATGGGGACAAGGGATAGAGGTCAAACAGCTGCAATATGTATTGTGGAATCAGGATTTTAACCACATCTTTAATGGAATTTCCATTCTATGGTAATCAGACCTTTCATTCACTGATTGTGTAGCCTTAGCCCACTGAATATGCTGGCCACATTTGTGTACAGATAACCTGGTGAACCCAGGGGATCCAGCGCAGCATTGCCAGGTGTAGCATGTGTATCTGTTAGCAAACACTACTGTGGCCCTGAGCATCTGTCTCTGAAGCGTTTTTGCAGCACCAGAATGATTCCCTGAAGACAGACAGGTGGTACCATCTGGGTAGTCTTCTGATTTCCAGCCTCTGTGCTTGCTGCAATCTTACGGAGTAGATCTTTTATTTAGGAATAATTTGGTTTCAGTTCATGCTGCCAACTGGTTCCCATTTAGAATTTTCCTAAAAGTTTCCAGGGCGAGTGGTCATCTCCCTGCCTCTTTTGTGGTTCTCAGGAAGTTTGTTCTGATGGAAATGAGTCACTTCCTTAGAGCATGCTTCTCTCATTATATTGTCAAAGCAGAAGCATGGATAAGGAAAAAATGTACTTGAGGAGAATTACCAGGTCATATACTTCTATGTGACACAAAATCACTTCAAGCGGATGTATAAGAGAAAATGTTCAACAGTTACAATTTCAGTAAATAGCATAGGAAAACTAATAAATCATATCGTGTTATGGTTCTTAACAATACAGTATTTATTATCCTGGCCTTATCTTCACTTGATTGCAGTTTAAACACTTTGCACAGTAGCTAAAAATACAGGGAACGTACTGTGCATTCATTAAGAGAAGCAATTAGTTTCCTACTGAAGGAATGTCACATACTGCTTTCCTCCCAGTCAGGGCAGTTTCAAGATGAAGCTAAACTGGCTTTTTATTTTCCATCCCAAGTTTCCATGGTAACATCATGTAATCATATTTGTAAACAGCAGCTACCCATTTAACTTCACACCCACTGAACATCCTTGAAATGCCCGACTATGTCTTCTTACAGTCTTATTGACAGTATATCTAATTATTTGGGGATAAATCTATTTATGAACTCCTCAGTGACGTAGTAGCACTGTAACATGTATGTGAATAAGTGTGTGTGGTGTGTGTGTGCACAGGCGTACATGCACAGACGTATTTATGATGAACTTTGTCTGGCAATGGCACATCCCATTATAAATCTTTATTTTTCAGGTTCTTATAACTTTTCCAAGTTGAGGCCACTCAGGTTGAATGCCATTCAGCCCAATTTACATACCAGAGATTTCTTTTGTGCTGATAATTCGAGGTTTCAGCAAACTTTTCTC
Source organism: Psilopsiagon aymara (assembly GCA_024733675.1). Classification (NCBI taxonomy): domain Eukaryota; kingdom Metazoa; phylum Chordata; class Aves; order Psittaciformes; family Psittacidae; genus Psilopsiagon; species Psilopsiagon aymara. The sequence goes on from JANRGW010035600.1 coordinate 46,006, forward strand.
AATCATAGCCAAGAACGTGCCTATAGAACATTTTGCCTTTATGGAGAGGATTCTTACAACTTTTTGGGAAAGCCCTGGAACAGGGCTATAGAGCACATGGATGCTGCCTTGCTGTCACAGCCACGGCTTTTTGCTGTCCTACTAAGAATTAACCTGAATTTGACCAATTTTTCGTTGTTTGAAAAATTTCATGTCAGCTATATACGATCTTGCCTTCCTAAATTTCACAGCTTATATTTGCTGATGTTTCTATCTGCCCAAAGCATGGTTTAGTCACTGGGAACCCCGGTGTCCTGACTGGCTGCATGTGTGCCATCCCCAGTTGGCTGAGTGTGGAACTGAGTGTGCCTTTCAGCTCCAGGGCTGAAAGACACTTGACCTCTAACTGCCTTTACTTGGGAAAACAGAAGCAGAAAAGCAAAAGGGAGGTCCCTTGTGACACCTGCACATATGGTTTTCATTATAAAGGTATTTAAAGGCTGTGCAGAGTAAGGGTGCTGTGCATGTTTTTAACAAAGCCATTTCCCTGAATCTCTTGAAACACATCCCTTGCAAACTGTCCCTTTCCCATTTCCACTCCATCCAACTTACATCCCCACAACACCACTTTATGTGGAATTACAAATCAAGAATTGGTTTTGACCTGAGTAAGCGGTCTGTACAGGAATCTTGCCAGTTGCTTTCCATCAGGACAAACTTAGGGTGAAGTTGGGTATTACTCTGACGTAGCCCTTTTCCAGAGAACATACACAGGTCCACTTCATTGGGCACAGAAGGAATTAAGCAGCAACAGTTCTTTATTCATAGTATCTAGTCTGTTCCGGTTAGCAGTTGGCCGGAGAAGTTCATTCTGGCCATCATCCCAAAGTTAGTCCTTACAACTCTTTTAGCTTACTCTGGCTCCTCTGTCAAATCCTCTGGTGGAATGCCAGAACCTTAGGAATACCAGAAAAATATTCACCTATTCTCTTCCTTTCAGATTCTAGGAAATAATCCTAATTTTGCAGACAGAAGTTTGAACTGAAGCAAATACTTTTGGGTGATTTCTGCACTAGTACTGTCACATGGTTTCCAGGAGGCTGGAACATGGGCAAAGTAGTATCTGTCTGCAAAAGACTCTGTAAAGCTGCTTAATTTCTTGCTGCTTGATTCAAGTAATTCTTTATTGTGGTGTCTGGAGAAATAAATCGAACTAGGAATTGATGGCCTTAATCATAGAATCATAGAATAGTTTGGGTTGGAAAGGACCTTAAGCTCATCCAGTTCCAGCCCCCCTGCCATGGGCAGG
>JANRGW010035600.1:52502-64294 GCA_024733675.1 Psilopsiagon aymara
CTGCGCGGCGCTCCCCGCCAGGCGGGGCGGCCGTAACCTTCAGCGCCGGCCGGGGCTCGGGGGCTCCCCGTGGCAGGTGTCGGCAGTGGCCTTTCAGGGGCGGCAGGTGACGGGCTCGTCGGGCAGGGAGGCAGCTTCCCGCGGCACCGGGGTAGGCAGGGCCCGCCGGCCCCCTGCGTCTGTCTTTTTCTGCTTTCTGTTGTTGCCGGGAGGTCGGGTTACCGCTGCTGAGTCGGTTCGTTTTGGATGCGCGGCACGTCGTTGATGCTGCTTTACTGATGGAGGTCTAGTTGGTAACTTAGTGAAAATACAGCGTAGCGTCTTGAGGGGCCGGTCGGTTGGATTTTCAAATAATTAGCATCACTAAGCTTCAGCTGCATGCAAAAGGCTTAATGTAGCTTGCACGCTGTATCTTTACCTTTAGGTCTGTGAGCCAGACGAAGGCGTGAAATTTTAGCCGTCTGTAGGTTCTAGGGAGAGTTGTGAGACAAAACGGAGAAAAGGCTTGGTGCAAACCGTGCTTTCAGCGCTTTTCTGGGAGGTTTGGAGCCAAACTGTAAACGCCAGCCAAATGATGAATCTGTTTCTGAAAAATATGGAGAGTTAGCTTTTAGGTAAGGGGAGATATACAGCTCTGACCACAAGAAGAGCTGGGCTTACTTTGTCCTTCAGTGTCCAGTAATAGCATGTTACTTGATTTGCCTAGACTTTGTCTGCTGTAATGCAATTTTATTGTACGCTGTCCAGTTGTTAGTATCACAAAACTTCTGCGCTTGTATAATGCATGCTTCCCAACTTGTACGTTTAGGGTAGGGCATACTTTCAGATTAGAAAGCAGGAGAAATTAAGAGGCTTTGGGGGATTTTTATCTCAATTTGGGCAGTGTGATGGCTCCACTTTATTGCAAAGAGGTGTGTGGAACAAATTGAAAAAGAACTTAATGAACAGATGCTTTGTAGGATAAAAATTTACCCGGAGTTTCAGGATTTAACTAGAAAGTTGTGAATATGATTCCTTCACGTAGAAGTTCCAGTTTGATATACGCACACACGCTATTTTCCATAGCTCATTAACTTCCCCAAAATTTGGCTTCTAAAATTCTTACTGCGAGGAGCTTGCAGTTCTGCTGCACTACTCCACTTCTCTGAAATAAGAAAGTACACAATCTCCAAGCTATGCAGGAGATACAAGGCCTGGAGCTGGCAACTTTTATGCCTTTGTGTAGTAGCAACCGGAGAATTGTAGGTTTTGAGAAGTACTGGGCTGTTTGTCTTTCCATAGGTAGTGGGTTTCTTGAGGAAAAAAGGCTTGGTGCTTGTGTTTTGGAACATGCCACTCATGTACAAATGAAGTTGGTTCATGAGTGGGTTTTAAGGTTTTAGTATAGATTTTTCATTCATGTGAATGACCTCTAGAACGAAGTCTGAGTTTTTAATGTATAATCAGGTTGTGTCTGTCCTCATTGATACTAGGTATTATTGGTGTTACCATATATATATTTCAACACAAAACTCCCTAATAACAAACTGCCAGTAGGATAGGCTTATGGATGGGAGTTGTATTAATTACAAAGGATTAAAAAGTCTAAACTGCATTATTTCTTTGTAGTAATAATAATTGCATGTGCACAAAATACAGCAGGTGATTGCTGGTGCCTCATTATTTCTTCTGTAATAAGAACAACTTGCACCTGGAGCAGGGAAGGGAGACTTGCATGTGAATGATGTTTTCCAGCTGAGTATTTTACTTTATGGGTTAACTTAGAGCAGAGGTTATTAGTCCTTTTCCAGGCTGTGCTGTTGCCACTGCCTAGTCCTGCTCCCTTCCTTGCATTGAAACTGGTGCTGTCTTAGACGCTCAGTGATGTTTCTCAGCTCTCTTAAGCTGGTAGGTAGGCAGCATGGCAGCTCCACCCAAAAACCTCCACCAAACCCCAGAATTCTGCCAAGTGACTTAGCTGATCTAACTTCCTGAGGGGTTGGAGTGCCAGTGCTGTCCCAGCCCAGGGAGTGGGACTGCTTGCTGGGAGCATGGCAGTTGTGAGTAAGCATTGATTCCAGCTGGCTTCAATCAGGGACTGCCATAAACCCATGCCCTGTTTTGAACAAGGGTAGTGCTTGCTTCCTGGTGAAGCTCTGTGACCTTTTTGAGGATAAATGGAAGAAATGAAATACATGCAACCTGCAGATGTTGGTGCCACGCAGGATGTGTTGTCTTGGACTTCATGAAGTCTTGAATGCCTGCTGATATAATCCCCCCACCCTCCCCTTTTTTTAAAAAAAAAAGTAATCATGACAAAAATGCCTGTTATTTGCCCTGGGATTTGCATCAAATGGCCTGTTTTGGTGGTTGATGCTCTAACAGAATATAATGCAACTGAGACTTTAATCATTGTCAGCTATTTGAAGAGCTGTAGTGTCCTTAGCAGTGAAAATTACTTTTTTTGACATTACAAGCTATCAGGTATTTTTGAAATGTATTTTACTTCTACTAAGCTTTGACTTAGCAAAATTACTGAGATGCTATTAACTTTTTTGAGGAGCTGTATGTAAGTAGAAACTGGGTCTTTTGCATGGTAGCATATGGCATTCTAAAAGTATTCCAGGGTGGATGGATATTAAATACTATAATGACTTAGTGAGAGTCTGCTTAGGTTCCAAGAACAAAAACATTAGTCGACCACAGCAGTGGGGTTTAGGCAAGGTACTTGGTGATTCTTCCTCAACTGTTGTAATGGAGCTAACATAAAATGAGCACAAAGTAGCATTCAGTTGACATTGTTGTGATGGTGTTTCTGCACAACTTTGAAAATAAATAGTAAGAAAATATGCTACAAAGAAATGTGGAGTTTGTTGTACAGTATTTGCATTGATCTCTGTGTTTTTGTCATGTGAAGCGTGGATTTGAGAGGAGGATGAATGTCCTTGCATCTATACCAAGATGAGATTTAACAGGCTTGATCAAAACTGAGTTTGATTGTTTGGCTTTGGCAAGAATGAAAGGTGAAGCATTTGTGCTTCCCAAGCATGCTTTAATCGCAGCATCTTTAATAAGCATGATTACCTTCATTTCAGCTGAAAGGGTTACTTGACTGTAATTTATATACAGTTGTCTCTGTGCAATTTCTGTACACATAATGCACAGTAGACACTTATTTACATATACATTAACATGAGAATGCTTTGGAGGGGATGCCAACAGAAAGGTTGAAAGCCATGATTCTTTGGGTTTGCTTTGTACTTTATTCCTTAGTGTTTGATGTGGACTGTAAGGTTCCATATTTAATTATCGTAAGTGCCCTTCCAAGTAAAGTTATGGTAAGAGTGGGATGGTTGTGACCACTGGGTAATACTGTATAATTATAGTTACGCATGTTGGGTCCTTCAGAGAAGGCCTGAAAATAATTAATTTTAATTAGAAATTATCTGAAGTTTTGTCTGCATTACAAAAGCTGTAAGCACTTTTTGTGGGCTGGTGGATCTCTGCTAGAGTGTGAAGCAGAAGTGGTCAAAGTACATTACTGTTCAACCAAAGTTGAATTAGTGGGGATGTGTGCATGCACACAAATTTTAAAGTACGGATGCAATTGAAGTAGAAGTTGACACTGTTTCCAACTCAGAGGCAGCTTGCAGGCTCCCAGTGTCATAGTGGTTTTTCCCCTTGCTTAAGTGGAACTCCTTTCACTTAATCTGTGCTTCCTATCAAGTATGATGAGTTGTCTGACCTCTCCTATTAATTTTCTGTACCTTTCCAGCTTTGTATGGCTTCTGTTTAAGTCATCCCCAGAATGTACATGCTTGCATTCTTCTGCAGTCATTTATTAATACTTGTAATAGTTTGGGGATTTAATATGTTTTACCTGAATATTAATAGAATGCTCTTGATGGATTTTCAGTCCTCTTTCTTCTCATTGCCATTCAGAATGGTGAGAGGGTTACAGGATTTTCTTTCCTCCTAATTGCTGTAGAGACTGCAAAGAGGAGCAGCATATTTGTAGGGATATGGGGATGTGGGAGAGTGCTGTTTATGTCTGAGTGCAAGGTATTATTCACCTCCCTTAAGACATACATACTCCATGCCTTCATACCCCACAGTTCAGAAATGCTGTGGCTGAAGCTTGCATCTCTTAAAGGTTTTGTAAGTTTGGAGGCAAAAGAGACATTGAAAGAGAAGAAGAGTTGCAGATGAGAAGGAAAACAGTAAGGGAACAGACTGATAGATTTCGAGTAAATGAGAGTCCTTATTTAAAAAGGAGGGTAGCCAGAAAAAAGTATGGGAATGAAGAACAGTCTTTCTACAGTGAACTGCCTGGCCAGCAAAACATGCCTGTTGATCATGGCAGAGCGCAGTTAATGCTCCTGAAAAACTCCATGGGGCTTCAGTGGGAAATAATGCTTTATGCTTGCAGACAAATAGTTTTCTGCAGAACATTTCCAAAGAGATTTGTGTAAAACTGCCTTTTTTTTAATTCTTTTTTGATGTTGGTCAGGTGATTAAGAGATGCTGAACTTCATACTAAGCCATGAATATGGCAGGTTGTTTTTTAGCTTTCTCTCACTGGAGTCTGATATGTAAGCAAGTATGAAGCTGGAGAAAAGTGGTTTTATTAAGTTAATATTATTGCTAAGTCTGTATGTGGAAAAAACAAACCTGGTGAATGCTGTAGTTCTCTTCCATTGAGTTTGGGTGTTTTGTGAAAGCTGACAATAAACTCTGACAGCACTTATTTCTGATTTCCTAATTTTGCACAAATTGTTCCTTTGCTTCTGGAGTGTACTAGGTGCTGCTGAAACTCTTGGTACAGAGCTGTTTTTAGTGTTACTTTAAAAAGCTAACTACTTAGGCTTTATGCAGTCATTTAGCACAGGTTTATCAGTGCAGCTATGCTGAGAAACTTAACTCAGATTCCTGCCATGATGTATTCTGTAACTAAAGTAGTGCATGCTTAATTATTGCTCTTTTTTGCTTCATAAACTTTATTTCCAAAACACTTAAACTGTATTAAATTGTTTGAGACACTGTTCATCTAAGCAAGAAAGCATCTTGACATATGTAGAAGAGGAAGTGACTCAAGTAGAAGATATTAACTGTTAATAAGAAAGTCTAGTTTCGTAGTGTGCCCTCCTGTTGTGCGGTCAGAGGCTATTTGTAGTGAAAAATGGGCCCTTGCAGGAAGAGAAGTGGTGAATCTGTCAATATATGCAGAAAATGAGATTATTAAAGATTTTTGGGTTAGAATATGGGTATTTTTTTATCTAAAACATTAGAAAAGTATTTGCCAGCAGTACTCAAGAGGCACATGGCAGGGTTCCTTGTGAGCTGTGATACAGTGATATATATTCCTATAAGTACATAGAGAAGCATCTTCAATGCCATTTTATTATCCTTGGCGTTTACATACCAGATTCTTTTTAAAACTAATGGTTTGATTTTATTCCTGACAGGGATGCTTCTTGGTGTGTGAATGTGTAATTCAGAAATGACTGGATGCAACTGTCAGCTTGTCATAGGCTCTGAAGAACTTAGCAGCAATTAAAAAACCACGTAGCTGTGAGCTAGTTGGCTAATACAGAATGTCTTCTGCCTCTTCTGTAACACTTGGGCTATGGATGGTTGATTAATTTAGTGCTTGTAAAGGACTAGAACTCCAGGCTTGAAATGCTAGTAAGTATTTGTATCTCTTGGCTAGACACTTCAAGAAAGAAATGGGAAGATCATTCAAGACTGATGGATGTTAGGTGGATGAGTGGTTGATAGATGACATGGGAGAGAAGTCCACTACATAGAGACTCCTGCAGAGGATTACAGATTTGCGAACCATGGGGAACACTTAGGGATGAGAATACTTCGGAAGCATGCTCTGCAACAGGGAATGTGTCATTCCTGAGACATTCTCTAGCAGGTTGAGGGTTGTGGGGCTTTGAAGCTTATTTCTCCAGTGACTCTCCCTTTCTTGTAGCTACAGTTTTAATGTTGATGAGTAGTGGAATTGCTTTTTCCTCTTAGTTTTTCTTCCAATATGCTTTCCCCCATTTTCAGTTCCATTTTAATCACTGAGATTTCAGATTTTCTCTATACTTACATAACTCTTCTTTCTTTCTTTTCCCCCCCTAATTCAGTTACTGAAATCATGAATCCTGTGTATAGCCCTGGATCTTCTGGGGTTCCCTATGCAAATGCCAAAGGAATTGGTTATCCAGGTAAGTAACTTTGTTTTTTAATGAGCTTCAGTTAACACTGATCTTTGTAATCAAGGAAAGTACTCATTTATGAATGACTTCATGTATGGTAATCAGTTTTGGGATGGGGGGAGATGTTAAAATTCAGAAAGTGACGTTTCAAGAGTGATGTTATTGTTCTCTTTTATTTCTAACCTCAGTATCGCTTCCAAAGCAGCTTATTTCGGGAGCTCTTATAATTACGCCCTGCAAGAAGAGGAGTCAGTCTATTTTTGCTGCTAGTTGGCTGGTGCTGTTAACCTTTCTATCCTCTAATTCTTGTTCATGCTATCTGTTTCATGACTGCCCACAGTATAGCATCAAAGGTTGGATCAAGAAAACGGCCCCAAAACCATTTTAAAACTGGAAATTAAGTATTTCTTGCTTTCTCTGCATCTTACGTGGATTCATTTTTCTTATCAAGGTTTTTTTGCCTCCCCTTCTAATGTGTGTGTGAGCAGGCTGCACGTCTGATGTGTCTGTAGTTCAGCAGTTCGTAACTTTCCAGGAAGGCTGAAGAGAAGGGCTGTGCTCCTCTGTGAGGTGTTTCAAGCAGTATGTCTTGAACGCAGTCTTTTTTTTTTCCCCTGATGTCTGTGGGGTAGGGGAATTACTCCATCCTGGGAGAGGCTGGAGGGTCTTTTGGCCTGGATTTTGTAACATAACCAAGTAACCTTTTGTAGCTTTTACGGGAAGGCTGTTTTGTGATATAGTTGGTGTCTTTGTTGGGAGCCAGAAGTCACTCTGCGCCGTTTGTTTTTATATTCTTTGTAGCTGTACTGTATTTTCCTACTGGTATTTACAGGTTTTAGATTTGGTTTTCAGCTTAGGCCCTGGAGTTCCTATTTTCCTGTTCCACTTTCCTTCCTGCTTCAACATACTGGTGCATACATACTGTTTACTTGATTGTCTCAAACCTTTTAACTTCCACTTTTGCTTTTCAGATACTTTTAATTATTTTCCCTCAGATGAGTATACTTTTCTTGATTTCTGCAACATTTATTAAGGGAAAACAAACTGTGTTGCAATGCTTTGAAGTCTCGTAAGTGGCTGACATGGTGCAGAAATAAATTGTAAAGCTGATGGTGTGTAACAATAAGACCCACAGGAATGGTTTTATTCTCTGTCTTAGTTATATGGACTACAGTAACTTTCTAATAGACAAGCAGCAGTGTTTTTCTAATTAATACCAGTTACAGTACAATCATGTCTATGTTCATAATTGCTTTTTCAAGGCTTTCTTTTGCTTTAGAAAAAAATATGAATTATTAAAATAAAACTACTTTTATTATTATCTCTTCATTTTCTAAACGCATTTATATTAGCCAGGGTTTCAGTCGTACTTAGTATCATTTACACATTGCGCAGAAGCTCTTGTTTATACTGAACTAAGTGGAGCTTTAATTTACTGAAGAAGTTAAACTCTCATATATTTATAAATGGCACTCTTACAGTTCCTAGTCTTTTACTCTGTTATATGTATTAGACTATGTACTGAATTATTAAAGTACTGTATATTTGCCAGTCTTCACTTGCTTGTAAATTAGCATAAGTAAAATACACAGGATTGAAGAATTGTTACATAGGTGCCTTAAATGTCATACTACAAGTTGGTCACTTGAAATTCTTCCTGTCATCAGTCAGTCAGTTTACACAAATTTAAAGTCAGCTTAGCCATAGAATCATGGAATGGTTTGGGTTGGAAGGGACCTTAAAGCTCATCCAGTTCCAACCCCCTGCCACGAGCAGGGGCACCTTCCACTAAAGCAGGTTGCTCCAAGCTCCGTCCAACCTGGCCCTGACTGCAGCTTCTCTGGATACCCTGTGCCAGCGCCTCAGCACCCTCAGAGGGAAGAATTTCGTCCTGATGTATTATCTGAATCTCCCCTCTGCCAGTTTAAAGCCATTTCCAGTTATTCTGTCACTTAAGGCCCTTGTCAAAAGCCCTTCTTGGGATTTCTTGTTGGCCCCTTTAGGCACTGGAAGCTGCTCTTAGGTCTCCTGCACCTTTTCTTCAGGCTGAATAAGCCTGGCTCTCTCAGCCTGTGTTCATAGGAGAGGTGCTTCAGCTCTCTGATGACAGATAGTTGGCTGATCTGCCTGCTTCAGGCTTAAAGATTGTGGGATAAACCTATTCTCTAAAATAAAAAGTAGACCTGCATTTTAAAATTGGAAAAAAAACCCCAAAACAAACGTGTTGCATGACTGAGTCTCCTTTCTTTGCCTCTCCTAATTAAAAAGCTACAGATTCTCTATTCAGAATCATTAAGTTTACACAGCTTGCGTGGTAGTAGAAAGTAATGAACATATCACTGGGTGGAATGTATTATTTAAAGGGAGTATGTTTCTAAAGCTGTTGCATATTTAATAGCTGTTTATATTACACTACACCTATTTGAGGCTGTTGGGTGGGTTTACAGTAGCAAGGAATCAATACCCAAATGTTCATCCATATGGGTGCAAGTTCTGAGAAGAAGTTAAAGCTGCTGCTTGTCATAGTTCTATTTTTCCCAAAGGACTTGTTTCTTGAGCAGCTCTGTGGTGGAGCTGAACCTGTGAAGAAAGAATAGAGGACTGAAAATATGTATCGTGTTCCAGATGTGTAGTCAGTCTGAGTAAGGTATAAAGCTGTTCACTAACAGCTTGTCAATTTGAAAACTTACGAGCTATTTAAACTCTGAAAAGTTGTTATGAATCGGATATGTTATTTTTACCTTTGATTTGGAAGCTTAATGCTTTTCTTAGTCTTATCCATGCTGACCACCTAGTTAGCATCTTGGCCTAGTAGTGCCAAGTGTATGTCACTTGATATGTTTAGAGAGCTTTACCAAGCTAGGTTAGCCTGTGTAGTCCTGAGTTAAGCGTTTTTGTCATTAGGAGTAATTGCTGAGGACTCTGGTATTTATAATGAAATAAACCCCCTGCAAATTAGAATAGCAGTTTAAAAATAGCAGCTTTAATCCTGTCAGTAAATGTGCAAGCAGTAATTGCCTTTTTTTTTTGGAGAAGTTGAAGTCATCTGTTGATAACAAAATGTAGCAGTAACTCTGTCTTTCTAAATACAGACATTATTCGGTTTTATAATTTGGAATAATGTAGAGAAGTTCCTGGAAAAGTAATTGCTGTGACTAATTTGGAAGTGTCACTTCCTACAATCTGAACAAACTTTGTATCTTCCAAGTAGCTGTGGCTTTTGCTAATTCTGGTGTTTGCCTTATGTTGGAGGCCAGTCTATTATGATAGTTGAGCCACAGTCATCATTGTATTCTGGTGTAGAAATGCTCACCTGTCATTTTGCCAATACCTTGTTTGGTGTAATAACAAATCTGTATTAAATACAGCTAGCATTTTGGACTGCTCATGGTTGCTTTGTGCTCTCTACTTGATGTGTCTCTGATCTAGAGAGTCACATTCACTCTGACCTTTAGAGGTTTATTTCTGTGAATAAGTCCCTTTACATAAATGCTTCACGTACATTAAGTCTTAAAACTTGAGGGGAAAACAGTTGGATAGTTACGCAAAACTTTATTGTCCAACTAACCTAAGATTTACTTGCTTGAGATTTATTGAAACAAGAACATAGAGGGAATGGCATTTGTGACTCCTCAGCTATTCACTTCATCTAGCGTTCCACTTCAGGTGGTTCAGGAGGAGCCCAGTGTTTTAGTTGAGGAGGTGAGACAGTAAGCCATCTGTCAACTTATCTCAGTTAAAAGATGTAAAGCGAGAGTCTTTGAGAGTAGCATCTGGTTAGACTGTGCAGTCAGCCTAGAAAATAACTTTGATGTGTTCTTTCTTCTAGCTGGCTTCCCCATGGGCTATGCAGCGGCTGCGCCTGCCTATTCCCCTAATATGTATCCTGGAGCAAATCCTACCTTCCAAACAGGTATGTGTAATAGGTATGTCAAAGCAGTAACATGAAGTTTAGAAGTTGTTAGAACCAGGAATGAGGAAGAGCTGTAGGGACTTAACAGTAACACTTACGCTGTGTGATGTTTTACATTCCTTTGAATATGACTCATAAAGAATCATCTGATAAATTGCATATCATCTTAAGTCATACTGCTTTCACCTTCAGAGAAGGGAAAAGCTGAGGTTTTTAGCTGTTGTTCCTGCATTTCAGGCAGACACTTGACAATTATGTTTCCATTCACTGCTTCCTTTGTCATTCTGCTTGCTCTGTGTCCTACTGGTTTCCAGATCCCTGTTTTTCCTCCTGTGTATTGTCTTCAGAATTGGTCTTCATCGTATTCTGAAATCATACCTTTCCAAGTTCAGCTTGCTGCCCTCTTTCTGCCCTTGAAATTGTCTTGCACGAGCCAATTGTTTGGAAAGCCTGGTTGCTGGATAAAACAGTTTTGTCCATAGTGGATACTGGGGGAGGATTCAAGGAACTGCATTTACATGCTTTTGATTTGAGAGAAAGGCAATGTCAAGAGCCTAGGAAAGGAGAGGTGGAAAAACAAGCACAAGAGAAACCAAACAATGACAATGGAAGCATCAGAAAAATCATGCAAGTTAATTCCTTGCTCCAGAATCTTCTCAACATCAGAATTTTGGGCTTGCTGACCATGGGTTAGTTTACACAGCACCAGGGCTCCTGGTGGCCAATGGGGTGCGACTGTCCCAAAGTGGGAAAAAGGATCCTAGCCCAGAAGATAGCAGGGATCAGAGAGAGGGCTTTAAACTAGATTTGAAGGGGAAGGGGGTAACATGAGGCTCGCTCGAAGTGAGCCACGGGATAGCTTGCTTCTGTTTGAGGGCAGATCCTCGGGGCAACTTAAATGCATCGATGCCAACAAACAGGAGGAGCTGGAAGCCACTGTGCAGCAGGGAAATTACAACATAGTTGTCATTGCAGAAATGGAGGGGGGTTGATTCACATGATTGGAGTGCTGTGATGGATGGCTACAAGCTCTTCAGGAGGGTCAGGCAGGGAAAGAAGTGATGGGGTTGTGTTGTACATCACGGAGTGCATCAGCTGCCTTGAAGTCGATGTTATGAATGAGAAGGTTGAATGTTTGTGGGTGAGCACCAGGGGGAAGGCTGACCAATCAGATATCCTGGTAGGAGTCTGTTGTAGACCACTGAGCCAAGATGAGGCTGGAGATGAAGTTCTTTTCAAACAACTGGGAGAAGTTTCATGATCACTTGCCCTTGTTCTCATGGGGGACTTCAACCTACCAGTTATCTGCTGGGACGTGTGTCGTGGTTTAAGCCTAGGTGTAACTCATGCAGTTTGCTCACTCACTCCGCCCTCTTTCTTCCCCCCAGCTCCCAGTGGGATGGGGAGGAGAAATGAAAGAATGCAACTCCCACAGGTAACTGAGTAACTGAGTAGTCCAGTCCAGTAACTGAGGTATAACACAGACCACTACTACTGCCACCAATAATAATAATGACAAGGGAAATACAAGGAAAGAGAATACAACTGCTCACCACCCAATACCAAGCCCGACCCAGCAGTGAACCCGCTCTTCCAGGTCCCTGCCCTTAGTTTTTACATCCTGGGCATGACGTGCTGTGGTATGGAATACCTCTTTGGTCAGTTTGGATCAGGTGTCCTGCCTCTGC
>JANRGW010035601.1:0-11888 GCA_024733675.1 Psilopsiagon aymara
GGGGCAGGCTCAGGCTGGCAGTTGGGGTTTGTGCTGGATGGAACACATTCCCGCGGGCCCAGGCCCTTCCCAGAGATGTACACAGGGCTGTGGTGCAGACGGGTTCCACGCGGAAGTGCTGAAGGAGCTGGCAGAGGAGCTTGCTCTGCTGCTTGCCACCATCTATCAGCAGTCCTGACCTAGCGAGCAGGTACCAAAGGACTGGAGGTTGGCCAACGTGATACCTCTCTACAGGAAGGGCAGGAAGGAGGACATGGGGGGACACAGGGACATGGGAACATAGTGGGGCACATGGGGACCATGGGGACACGGGCAGCATGATGACAATGTGGGGACATGGAGACCACAGGGTCCCAGCACCTGCGTGGTGGCAGAGCCTCGGCAAACTGGCTCCAGCTGTGGCACTTGGGCCTGTCCCTGTGCTGGGAGCTGCACCTCCTGGAACCGCTTGGGCCAAATCCTGGCTTTAAGCAGTGCTGGGCTTCAGCGTGTTCATTTTCCACCCTTTCCCTGGTTCCTCCCTCAGGAGCAGCCACTTTCCTTGCTCCCGATGGCACCAGCGCCAACAGCGGCTCTGGGTGAGAGCTGCATCAGCTCTTCTCCACCCAGGGCCGGCTGGAGAACCTCGGTTCTTCCCATGGTGTTGGCCACGGGAAGGAGGAGCAGCAGGGAAAGGGACCTGCAATCCTTCGCTACTTATTCCTGCACCTGAGCGCTGTGGGAGGTGTGAGAATGATGACATACATTCATCAGGACTCCTCTTCCTCCTCCACAGCCGCCAGCAATTCCAGCCAGCTGCTTGGGGCTGTTATGGTACAAAATCCCTCACGCCTGCAATGGGTAGTAGGATGGGAGGTGATCCATGGACCTGTGGTTGCATCCTCCCAGGTCAGATTGGATCCGTGGGGTCCATCTCCTGAAGCTTCCAAGCACAAAGGGAGTGGATTTGGTGAAAGGGTGGAAATTTGGAGTTGCAGTTGGTGATTTGCGCTGGCAAGGATGTGCTGAAGGGCGGGCTTGAGGCCCCTCTCTGCAGAAGGATTGGAATGTTGAGTGGGTTTTTGTCTGTTCCAGGTGGGATGGACTCTGGGCTCTGCCTGATGGAGGATCTGAGCAGCACTGGGCCCTGAGTGATGGCAGGGCACCAGGAATGCCACAAAGCTTTGTGAAAAGGGTGCTGAGGGAACCAGTGCTGTGGGGTTGGCACGCGTTGGCTGCGAGTGCTGCGGACTGCGTGGGGCTGTCTGCGTCCACTGGCGACAATGGCATTGCCACCAAACACCCAGGGCCCTTGCAGCGCAATTATGGCTTTTATTCCCAAGCTGGGTGTTGGGAAGACCATTCGCTGATGTCCTTTTCCATCCGTGGTCATGGCCTCGTATCTTCTTTCCCTGCTCGCCTTCAGTCTCCAAGCGAAGCTCCCGCCTTTGGTCAGGGTTCGATGGCAGTGATACCTCTCTTCACCATTCGCCTTCCTCACCTCCTCTTTCTCCTTACTGCAGGCACATGAACATCGGCACACAACATCAGGCAGAGATCCCAGAGCTTTACCTTTACAGCCAGCTTCCACCCCATCCATGTGCTTTGGCTTTGCCCAAATCCACTTGAAGAGAAATTTGGGAGCTTGGCTTGAGGGTGGTGGTAGAACTGTCCAGAGGAATTACACATCCCCGCACGGTTTCTAACTTCAGGGCCTTCAGCACCACTCAGGGCAGGAACTCCCACATGAAGATCCACTGCCACCAGCAGAAACAACCCCCCCGGGCTGAGCTGCCCCACCAGAACTGCGAGGAACACCAGAATGCAGCAGCCCTGTTGTCATTTTAGATCCCCTCCCATTGTTATTTCCCTTGTTGCCATTGAAGTTGCTGCTGTTATTGTTGTATTAGCTCATAGTAGGAGTATTATGTTGTTCTTTACTTATTACTATTCTTAGTATTCTGTTGTTATTAGTAGTGCTGGTATTCCACTGTACATTAGTAGGTAGTAGTAGTATTGTTTTACTTTCGATATTATTGCTGTTATTAGTATTAGTAGTTGTATTCCATTGACCTTCCGTTATTATTAGTAGCGTTCCATTCCATGTTATTTATAATTCTATTATTAATATTCCATTGTGCTTTATTAAAGTGCTATTATTATCACTGTTATTGCTATAGTAGCAGCAGCATTCTGCTGCACTTCACTTATTAAACTGTTCTCTCCCACCCATTTGTGTTTCCCACTCCTTCCGTTCTCCTCTCATCCCTCCTGCAGGTGCAGGGGCTCACAAAGCAGCTCTGTGCTCCTCAGTTCCCAGCTTGGTTCAGCCCCCACCCGGCTCCGGTGCAGGTTCCCTCCTACCTCCCGAGAGGCTCCACGAGGTTGCTCCACGCCAGAGGCTCAGGATCCCAAACGCCTCTTCCCGGCGCAGCCAGAGGGAAATCCCATGGGCTGCGGATGCTGCCCATCATCTCAGGATGTGTCTCACTGCGGGTCTGGTCCTGCCTGGTGCAGGCGGGGGTGGGCAGGGCCAAGCACCAGCATCAGGCGCGTCCCATATCCCTTTGGACCTGGGGGGACCTTACCAGGGTTGAGTCTGGAGTCGCTGATGCTGCTGAGGGTGCTGCAGCCATTCATTCAGACAGCTCCACTCATTAGCAATTAGGCAGGCCTTGTCCGGCATCTGGATTAATCCCACTTTTAATTATTTTGAAACGGTGTGAGATTTCTCAGGCATTAAAGATTATGAACACACTTGCTGCTTCCACAGCAATTATTCTAATGTAATGGTGTCTGTTAATATGCTTCCCAGCTTGCCGTGCCCAGAGGGGATATTCCCAGTTTCCCCCTGTGGAGCACACATCTCCTGCATGGTGTTATCCCCCTATCCACCTGCTTATATCACACAAAGTAATACTTCCCATGTGCTTCATCTCATAACATTACAGAGCTGTTGCTGTTCCAAGCACCACGTATCAATTGCAATGGGGGAAGAGAGGCCCCTTGAGGCTCCTGCTGTGAGGATGGTAGTGGAGACCCTGCTTCAAAAGCCAAGAGCATCCTTCCTTCCCTGGGAAACTGGCCTAAATCATTTGGCCTCTGTATCCCTTGAACTCTATATCCCTTTTCATTACAGCTCTCATCATTCCCAAACTTCAGTTACCATAAAATTTACTTTTCAGTGGCAAATTTAAAGCCGGGCTGCTGGCCACCAAACATGTGCCATGGTGAGACCCTGCCAGCAGAACCAGGGCTCGAGTGAATGTTGTGCCAGCAATGGTTTGCAGCCCTTGATCCATGAATGCCCATCAGGAAAGCCTCTCTACTTCATGCAGTTTATATAGAGGTTTATACCAAGTTGCAAGTGGAAACCTTATTGCAGTCATACAAAGAAGATACAAATTCCACTAGCTGGAAATACCAAGGGATGGCAGCATTCTGAAAACGAGCACTCAGCCCTCTGCGAGTATTATAACTGCTTTGCATATATATTGTTTCAGCATTTCATTGCTCCCCAAACGAGCAGTGATAGAGCCTCACCTGCCCCACCGAATGCAGCCTCGCAGAGCTCAACCACATGACAGTGTTTCCGGGCAGAGCCCAGGGGTAATTTGGCTGATGGATCCTCTGGAAGCTTAGACCCAAATTTGATTTCAGCTCTGAACGCGTCAATCGGTCTCTAGAGGCAGCGGAGCAGCAATATCAGCACGATGGCATGGAGTTGACTCTGAACGCCAGGAATGGTTTACATGAAACTACACTTTCCGGATGAGCCTGGAACAGGGAGATTGAGGAAACCCAGAACCGGATTCCACAGGGAAGAGTTCGGCTGTTGTGCTATTCGCTCAGGAAGGGTTTGTGCAGGCACAGATCCCAGATCCCACCTTTCCTGGGATCACAACTTGGTTTGTCATTGCTCTGTCCACTTTGTCAATGAACTTTGCAACCTCTTCATGTAGCATGGTGTTGGTAATGCTGTAATACATGTTTGCTTCCAATTGTTTTATTTTTGAGTAAAAAAACCAACTAATGGACTTTTTGATGTCATCTTTCTAATTCACACATTATCCAAAGTGATCAGAGCCTGGATAAGATGTGACAGGTACTGGTGCAATTGCTGTTCCAGCAATCACTGAGGGAAAGAGAAGGCAACCTGATACATCTCCTCTCTTAAATTTCAGCCAGGAATACCAGGAAATTAAGGCTTGGGGGGGACCTGATCACTCTCTACAACTGCCTGAGGATGGAGACAGGAGGGGGCTGAGCTCTGCTCCCAAGGAACACGGGATGGGACAAGAGGAAACGGCCTCAGCTGCACCAGGGGAGGTTTAGATGGAGCTGAGGAGCAATTCCTTCCCCAGAGGATGCTCAGCATTGGAACTGGCCAGGGCAGGGCTGCAGTCACCATCCCTGCAGTGTTCACACACCGTGGAGACGAGGCCTCGGTGCCATGGGTCAGTGGTGGCCTTGGAAGTGCTGGGGACAGTCGGACCGGATGAGCTGAAAGGTCATTTCCAACCTGGTTGGTTCTACGATTCTATGATTCTGTGTTGTCAGGTAAGGCAATAATCACATGAAAATCATGAGTCTGTAGTTAAATTTTATTTATCAGTTCTATTGTTAAATTACACAATCAAAGTCAGTGGATCGGCCTGTAAATCTACACAATAAGACAGCGTCTACAGTGGAAATCAGTAGAATCTGATATGGTTCTGACAAAATGGTATCCTTATATTCATACATCCCCTATATACAATAAACAGTATACACAAAGAAAATGCAACTAGTCTCTGTAAACCATGCACACCACAGCATAAAACCAAAATGCACCTTCTGCAACAGGCCCTCCAGCTTGCCCCTGGTTCATCCTGTTTACAGCAGTGCCTTTCCGTTTAAACAGCCATTTATTTCCCCCTTTGAAAACCAAGGTACAACCCAGACATCATATTGGCAACTGCAGTTCTCATCTAAGAAAAAAACTAAATAGAAATTGCTGTACATGAAGTTATTTCTCTTTTCCAAGCTGCTAATGCAGGGTATTGGTTTGCTGCTGCTTTACTCTCGCTTGCACCTGGCAGCATCGCTGCCTCCCAGGTCACAACACAACATCAGATGTGAAACCACTGCCAGGTAACTGAGCTGTGGAGCCATAAAGGTGTTTTTAAAGCCTTCTGCCTCATTTTATGCACACCCCCCACCCCCCACCCCCCGGTGTATAGGATATTACAGGCAAAAGGCAATAGTGCAAGTGAGCCTTGTAAGCATCGTGTGCGTCGGGATAAGGAGCACCCTGCTGGGGTGTCTCCATCCCCATGTGCCTGCACCGAGATCGCCACTTAGTGCCAAGCTGAGGAGCGTTGCAGGCTACTACAGAACATCTGAACTTGCTGAATGCAGAGCACAAGCCTCACAGAGGTTTTCTTCCTTGTGTTTTTTGCATAGAGATTTATAGGAGCCCCTCACACCTCTGGCCCCTTCTACTCTCCCGCTCCGTCTTGGTGAGGCTGAAGGGCTGCGGGTCCAGCTCCAGCTCTGCACCCTGTGCCCCAAGCAAAGCCTGCTCAGGGGTAGGAAGCTGCTGCATCCCTGTGCAACCTTCTCACCCTGTCTAATTATGGCTATGGTAAAACTGGTTTCCATCATTTTTAGTCATCACTTGCCTCTCATCGCTAAGAAGGGCTTAAGACTGTAGGGAAAAAAAGAAAAAGCCCTGTTCTTATCCGGTGTAGCAAAGATTTGCTGGAAGTAAATCCTAATTCAAGTGTAAATCTACTTCCCTCATTGAGCAATTCTCTTCGGAATATTGCTGGGATTAGAGAGTTTTATGACTTTTTAGAGACACTACACAAACAGCCGCAATGTAATTTCATCTAGTTTATACCACCAATTATTAAGGAATGAGAAATTCAGCATTATGTATTCTAATGGGTAAGAAAGACTTAAAATGAGACACTGTCACAGGGATCGAATTTGGAAGAGGCTTTATGAAACGAACGTGAAAATAGGCTGTAACTTCTCCAGAATGGGTAAAATCAAACTGCCCTGAAAGCTTCTGGGAACAGTGTCTTTAACACTGGCACTGAGTTCAGAAAAGCACGTATGTCTTCATTATTAATATGAGATAGACCAAGCTTAAAACTCTAAACAGCAGTAGGTAGAAAAAGTTTAAAATTGTCAATATTTATATAACTAGAGAAATTCCTTCTATTCCTTTTAAAAGCCAATATTATACAGAAAACTAGTCAATATTTTCTCTAGACCATTATTGTCCCCTTCACTGTCCATTCATTAACTTGGTAAATATGAGAAGCAGTCGGTGCCCTTGAAAGCACAGTATTCAAACAAAATGAAGATAAAGGGAAGAGCATTTGCTCATGTACTGTATTGTGAGAGTATGCTAAATGCTCGCTATTAGGAAATGACTTTGCTTTCCAGAGAGATTTTGGCCGAGCATCACACACATTTTCCAGCATCCCATTTTGTACTCAGAACTCATGTCAGGATTTTCGTTTTATTCCCTTTTCTTTAAAACAAACGTCCAAGCAACCATTTCCGATGAGCCTGCTTGGCTCCTGCCACCAAAACCTAAAAAGGACAGTCCAATTACACACTAAGGTTCAGTGTTCCACGCACAGTACAACAAAGGCAACTGCAAAGGCAACGTTTTTAACCTTCTTTTTTGCTTCGAACCCTCGAGAAGCGTCACTGTGTCACGTTCCATGTGCGGGTTGGGGTGGGTTCCGCTTTATTCCCAGTGCCTGGCGTGTGCCCCCCAACTACCGCCGCCACCGCTCCACATTCCCAATGTAGTCAGTGCTGGAGCTGTTCTCGCCCTGCTCCCTCAGGAGCGCTTGCTTGGCCCGCAGGATCTTGCGCTGCTCCTGGCGCTTCCGCCGCGCTTCCTGGTGCTCCTTCTGCCGCATGTACTGGTACCGCTGCAAAAACAGGTCTTTTGCATAGTCGTACAATTCCATGTCTAAAAAATTGAGAGCCTCGATGCGCCGCTGAGTCTGCTCGTCTATCTCCACACTGGAGGCCCTTGTGCTATTGTACTGCGTGAATGGCGAGATGAAGTTCATGTTGAAAGTCTTCTCAAAGAGATACTGAGTCTTGCGCTGAAACTCCGTCAGGCCGAAGAAGGCCATGCGCTTCAGGTTCTCCTTGGCACTGTCCAGCAGAACCTTGTTTCTCTGCTCCTCGGGCATCACTGACAGGTTGTAGCATCCCACCAGGCTGAGGTCGGAGAGCATGCGGACCTGGCGGTTGTTGGCGAGGTTGTAAGGGCAATCCATGAACTCCTGCAGGGAACAGCCCGACCAGTCATCCCCTGTGTAGCAGCTGGGCAGCTCCTCGGTGGTGGGGGACCGGCCGTCGCACACGTGGAGGGATGCCTTCCACGTGGCTCCTCGTTGGACGTGGCGCCATTCGCTCAGGTACCGGGAGACCGGGTCACGCAGGATGGTGATGTAGTAGAAATTCCTGCCACAGGGAGAGGAAAGCAGAGCGGTTACTCCCATGTGTCTCCACCACACAGTGCATTAACATTCAGAATCAACAGAAAGCTGGAGATGCACTTAAGAGGCTTGCAGGAGCCCTGCTGCAGTGTGCTCCCCTCCTCAGGGGGAAGGACAGCGGAACAAACTGCCTGGGGGAGTGGGAAGGGGTTTACCTACCTGAACACATCTGTGTCTGCTTAAGGTTTTGCCTCTACAGAGTGGAACCTGAGGGAGAGGAACCAGCTCGGTGCTGAGCTACCCGTGCTCCTGCCTATGCCTCAACTGATGCTTTCTCCAGACCTTGGGAAAACGACCCACATCTCTCCCAGGATATAAGCCCCAGCACGAGCAGGGCATGGATGGCTCTGCCTTTCTCCTCTCCTTGTACAACAGAGCAGTGCTGACAAGTTTATGCAGTCTGCAAACGGCTGCTCATGCTCCAATGAGCAGCTGTGGGTCTCAGCAGCACGAGCCGCAGAGCAGCACTTACACCCAGGAGGAAGACATTTCTTACAAGACATCTCCTTTTGCAGGCCACATAAATGGGATGTCCCCCAAAGCCCCAGCCCTCTTGCACTGAAATGAGGGTCTTGGAAAAGCCCTGGAAAATCCCATTATAACCCCCTGCCTTCACCTGACATAGGAACTGCATCAACGAGAGAGGAGAGATTAGTGACTAACAGGATGCTAAGGGATGTGTTATGGCATTTTGTTAGATAAAACATTTCAAAGGGAGGTGCTGGCTTTTGGAGCAACAGAAAAATGGCCCTTGCTGCTGCAGGGAAGCCCATCAGGCATTGCAGCTGGAAAAGCTGCAAGCTCAACCTTACAGCATGAAGAGATCCCTCTGGGTGGCATCAAACACTGTACTGTCCACCACTGGGTGGGACTAAAGCCATACCCACTGAGCATCGTTTCTGCACCTCCTTTAATCTGACCATGACCTCAGCAATGATGCTGCAAGTATGCTGGCAGGATACCAGCCATCTGCCTAAGTAAATAGAATCAAAGTGCTCAATAAGCAAATTGTCCTGCCAGGAAGGCGGATCCTTTGGGATAAGGACCTCAGGAGCCCCGAGCCCCCAGGGTGGTACTGCCACCTCCTCGGTGCTGTGTAAGGAGAAGGGACGTACATTTGCTTTCCCAAGTGGCATCACAACCCGCCATCCTGCAGCCCCTCTTTTGTTCCCTCTTGTTTCCTTTAGCAGAAAAGCCACTAGATGTCAATGTTTTACAGAAAATTGTCTCTGGGTGGACTAAAAGGAGAATCACAAAGGAGACTAAAAGGAGAATCACAAGCACCAAATGCATCCAGCAGCACCGGAGAAAGGAAGGCTGGAGAGCCGCCATTCCTCTTCCCATTTAGAGCATTCAAGCTCGTAAATAATTAAACAAGTAGAAAGTACAATAAACTTGCAAGACCAAACAAAGCCAAGGAGCTCAGTACAGTGTCAGCAGCCGGACACAGCAGCTCCGCATGCTCGCAGAGCTCGGATACTGCAGTCAGCACTACCCCTTGTCCCTACACTCACCCAGGCACTGCTGCCATTGCATCTGCCCAGCTCCAAGGGCTTTGGCCACAGATCCGTACAGGAAACGGGAACCAAACCCCCACCATGACCCACAGAAAGGTTCTTTTTCCCCACAAGTGCCACTAAATGATTTCACATTGAGAGCTGGAGTTAAGAGGAGCAAGGACAAAGCCCACTTTCACATCATACGTACAATTGGCAGTTGCCAACCTCACACTGTTGCTCGCAGAGATGGGAAGAGTTTTGCTTTGCCTCATCGCAGCAGTGTTGGAGAACCCAACCTGGCAAAGGGAAAGGACTTTCCACAAGCACCATCACCCCAACCAGATGTTGTCCCCGGTCATGTTTGTGCAGCAGGCTCTTTTGATGCAGCAATGACACAGCCTCGTTGGGGCACCCCATGTGACGGAACAGAGCATCTCCAGGGCAAACCCAAGCCCCTTCTTGAACTCCTGCCAGGACTCCTCACCCTTGGATCTAGTCTATTGGGATACTGCACTAAAATAATGACCCAGCCCTCAAGCTGTAACAAGTTAATGCCATACAGCACCAACCTCTGTACTAAATACAGCAACTAACAGGTATCAGCAAACCTCTGATGACCAAGGAGACAAAAGCAAAGCTTTGCTTACCCCAGAGTGCTTGGTATGACCTGGCCCATCCGGAGTTCGGTGAGGCTGGGAGGGAAGTGGGATGCAGGCATGGGAATGCTGCTTGCTGAGGGAGAAGCCCATCCAGACCATATGCTCTAAGGTCATCACAGAAATCAATGGGGAGTTAATGCAAAATGGGAAACAAATCCTGAGCCAAGATCGATATAGTGAGCATTTTATTATAGCTCAAACTCTTCAGCCACTGTGCCTTTGTGCACTCAGGTCACAGGCAGTGACAAAGCCTCCCTTGGCTGCTGCTGTAAAAACTAAAGGATGACTAAAAACTTGTGTGCTGGCAGAAGGAACTGTGTGGTAATGGATCACCATCACCCCAGGTGGCCGGCAGCCTCAGCCAGGCAGATATCTCCATCAGAGCCTGTCAGGGAAGAAAGCCGCGGTCGAGGCAGAGGAGCCTGAGTAAAGATGCTCAGCGGACCCTGCAGTGAGCGTGGAGGTGTCTGGGCTCCCCCAGCACCCCACGCTCAGGAAGCCAGGCCGTCAGCAGAGATGCTTATGGGACGCCTCAGACTAGATGGAACCCAGATTCAGCCTGGCTGGAGCACAGCTCCCTGCAAACAGGCTTGCGGCTGTGATTTATACCATGCCATTTCCCCCCCCATGAATCCTGCTTTCAAGACATGACTTACAAAGAGGTTTGTCACTGCTGGGCCAGTCTCAGCTATTTTGTCCACTTCTCCCCTTCTTCAGTTACCCTGTTAAAATTTTACCAAAGAAGGTGCCATCCCTTTTGGGAACATCAGCTTTTGGGTTTGCCCCAAGACATTTTCATCCAAGTTAGAAAGCAGGGTGGCTCCAGGAAGGCAGCCACACTGCTCTGTGGTTATCTGAACTAAGCTTCAGAAAGTCACCAAAGCTTTAATGCATCGGCCAGTCAGAGCTGTGCCAGCGATGGATTTGGCCATCAGCACTTACAGCATCCTCCTGCTGCAACCGGGAGGAAGACTCAAAGCTCTGCAATTATTTTTAGCTCTGTACCTAACAGCTTGTTCTTTCTGCTGTCCTAACAAGAGGGTGTTGAGCTCTTGCCCATTCCTTGATCTCGTGCTTCAGAGCCTGAGACAACATGTTTGCAGGTAGCACTCAAACTTGACTGTGAATCATCCCTCCAATTTAAAGAGCTGCACTAATCAGAAACTCTGGTTCTCCAATGAAGTTGAGCCTGATGTCTGTGAAGCAGAGAACAAAAGGAGCTCAGGGGCAGCTCAGAAAGCACGCGGACCCTAGAGCCATGTGAGCTGCTGTGACAGTCACTTGCTTTGGTATCTCCCTGTGTACAGCTATTCCCTGAGGAAGGTGCGAACCAGCCAGTCCCACAGCGCAGAGCCTGCTCCCCACGCTGCATCCTCCCATGCTGCTGCATCCTCCCATGCTGCTGCATCCTCCCATGCTGCTGCATCACCTGCTCCATTTATCACCTCGCTGCAAGGTTGAAGCCAGCGCGTTGCTGGGAGCTCTGAGTTATCTGTGCGCGATCCATTACCACAGGAGAGCTCGGGAAAGGTCAGAAGCTCCCCTCAGATAAACACCAAACTAATGGCTCACGTCATCCGCTGGGGTGTGAAAGCTGCGCTCTCCTCATGCTTCGATGCTTCTGCCCATGGGTGGGAAAAGGAAAATGGCAGGGACGGGCAGGGTGATGTGCTACAAGCCCTCATGCTGAATCCTCCTGGCCCATCAGCACATCAGGAAAGCCACGTTTCACCCAGCTCCTTCTGACTCACCCAGCACAGGCACCATCTCTGGGGTGTTGCTGCTGCCATGCGAGTGCCCCACAGCTGGTCCCAGGGCATTTCACACCCAACGTGGTCATAAAGATGCTCTATCCTCTTCCTCCTGCAAAAGTGGCGCTGCCCCATGGCAGCATCCACAGACCTCACATGGGAGCAACACACACCGGGCTGGGGGGACAGCACAAGGCCCCTGCCTGACGTTTTTGCCATGAGATGACTTTTGCTAAGATAAGATGGGTTTTGTTGAAAGGGACCAAGAAACGTGTGGCTGTCAGTGGCCGGACCTGCTTTCAGCTGCGCAGTGCCTCAGCCCAGAGAGGTCCCTTCCCTCCCTCCTGCTCAGCACGTAGAGAACACATGAAGCAAACTGGAACCTCAAAGTCCTTTGTGAATTTCTCCGAGGGGTTTACTGACCCTGAGCCATCTGCTCGCTTGGAAGGGTAATTCTGTGGCCACACAGTGCATCGGTGCCAG